>CM034359.1:27666401-27692998 GCA_019925275.1 Mytilus edulis | reverse complement strand
AATTTACTTTTTGTTTAAAATATGATATAAAATACCGCAAACATATTTATCATTTGGTTTTTCAATGCTTGTTTTATTGTAACTATCAATAACTAATGAATCGCAGAAACAAGTGCATCTACCTTCATGTATACATTGCAGAAATAGTTTTGTTTTCAAATATTCAGTTTAAATTTGTCGCCAACCTGTCCGCAATTTAATTTGTGTTATACAATTCAACGAACGATGTTATATTTTCAATTAGTTTAATCTTCAACATGTTTTATATGTATTCCCTTAGTACATTTGTAGTTGCATGAATGCAATTATTTTAACGGAAAATAATTTTCAGCCCAACTTCATTTAAAAATAATTGTCTAAAACGGTTTTAGAACATAAACTTCCATACTGTCGAGTTAATATACCTTGGATTCACTTATTTTCGTCTGTACCAATTTTCGTGGATTGCGGAAAAGTTGCCTTTTCGTGAATATGTGATTTCGTGGTCTTACCAAAGTCTACATATAACCTAATAGAAATTTGTATTTCATTAAACATTTAAATTCGTGGTTCACCTGTACCAACGATACTGACGAAAATTGGAACCAATGAGTAATAATGAATCCCAAGTACATTGAAATCACCATTTGTTTTATGTTTCATCAAATTCTTTTTTTTTCTCAGTTTCTTCGACAATAAAATTATATATTGTTTGTTTGAATGGTTGGGTTTTTAAAAAAGCCATTTTTTCCTTCCATTAAATAACCTATTGTATAATTTTAAATCTAAAAAATAATGCCGATAAACCTAAAATAAATTGAAATTGTTGTCCTTATGTTTCCATTGACGGTATTGTAACTTGAACTATTCGTTTTTTTGCCATTTCTACTAACAGTTAAAATCCTTATGGCATTGCCGTTTCAAATACTTGATAGATAATGTTTCGAGAAAAAGACGACGGTTTTAACTAGAGGGGTAGTTCAAACGCGATAGTTAAAAAAAGACAAAGCAGGGAAAAAAAGGAAAATTCCCAGTTTATGCACAGAAAAAAAATAAGCAAAGGAACAACGCTTTAACAGACTGTTGCTCGTCATCTCAAAGTCACAGTGCGGCCTTCAACATGAAACCAAATAACTTTCCTCTTACTGCAGGTTTAAGACGAACCTAAGCATAGGCTTGAGCGGATTTGTTGCAAAAGCAATTTGGATATTCTTTTAATGACGTTGTTTCATAAGAAGATAACATAATTGAAAATTAAGCTTTAGCACCAAATCTTTGCTTTTAAGTTGTATTCAACAATAAACTTATACAGTGTGTTTGATTGGCCCGTTTTTTTTATACGCCGAAAATTTGATAATGATGTCCCTGAAAGTGTTTTAACTTTAGATTTTTTGTATTGTTTTGGTTATTCCTATTACGGTAACATACAGAAAAGAACGGCGGACACATAAACTTTATGAAGTGTAATATTAATTTTCATATGAGTATTTCGTTTCATTTATGATTATTATGCTACTAAAGTTACGTTAAATTGTTACCTGTATAGTAACTATCACTTAGTCCTAGTTACAATTGTCCAAACACCTTGCTGCATTTAGTTTATTTGTAGTGTGTAAAAATAGTAACTATCACTTAGCTTAGTTACAATTGTCCAAACACCTTGCTGCATTTAGTTTATTTATAGTGTGAAAACAATTAAGTTAAAAATATTTAACGAACTCTTGACTGAAAGAAACCGACATAATAACCATGACCGACTTTTTAAACAATGAAATACCTTGTGAGAAATTGTTTACTTGTGACTATACTTTCGAATTTAGAAAAAATAAATAACTGAATAATATATACTCAAGCAATTAGTGCTCAATTGATTTAACTATGAAAGTGCAAGTTTTTTTTACTAATTAGTTTTTCTTATCGATATAAGAATGTTAACCTGTATCTAATATATTTAAAAACCTTTATTTAAGATATAGGCAAATAACAATTCAGATAAGTGACATGTACATTGTAAGTGGCCTTTGCAGGACTTGACTGTAACAGAATAACATTCTAATCGATTCCCAACGGACAGTAATCCTAGATCATCCAATATAGCGGACAGTTAAAATCATATAGCAATTGCATTTTAAAATGTTTAATGGGTAATGTTCATCGCCTGGTTAATAGAAAAAAGGGCGATTAAAACTAGAGGGGTATGTCAAACCAATATTGTAAATAGAGACAAAACCGAAAAAATAAGACAAATACAAAACATCTCATAAGCATTCTACGCTAGATCGGCTTCTATAAACTGGTTATTGCGCAAGGACTCACATATTTTTTTTTCTTTTTTATCTAATGACATATAAGAGAAAATAAAAGATACGGGTTATCTATCCATGACACAAAATCAGTTTAAGCACAGAAAATACAATAAGAAAAGGACCAGCGCTTTTAAAATAGCTGCTCGTCATCTCAAAGTTACAGTGAGGCCGTCAACATGAAACCAAACAACTTTCCCCTCACTGCAGACGACCATTAGAATAAGCTTGATTGGATTCGTTGAAAAATAATTAGAATCGACACTGTAAGACGTAGTTCCATAATCAGAAAACACGATTTTTGATATTAAGATATAACAAACCCATGTTTATGTCAAATTTTGAGTACAGATCATTGAAAAACACAACACATTTAATATATAAATATTACTGGATCAACATACAAAACATTCCTATTGAAATGTTGGTAAAGATAATAACATATTTTTGTCAATGTTTATTTTCGCGCACATAATTAAGAAAAAACGTTATTTGAAAATTTAGATGTGTTTGAATGACAACAAGTCGAAGAATTAAGTATAGAAAAAAGTAAAATCACAAAAATACTAAACTCATAGGAAAATCAATTCGGAAATTCCATAATCACATGGCAAAATCAAATAACAAAACGCATCAAAAACGAATGGACAAGAACTGTCATATTTCTGAGTTGGTACAGGCATTTTCAAATGTAGAAAATGGTGGATTGAACCTGGTTTTATAGCTAGCTAAACCTCTCACTTGTATGACAGTCCCATCAAATTCCGTTATATTGTCACCGATGCGTGTACAAAACAAACAGACACAATAGTAAAAAATGTTAAATATAGGGGTTAAACGTGTTGTTTCAATTTTTAAATATATAATCAAAAATCAAAAATATAGATTATTATATGTGTATAAATTACAAATACAAGTAATATAAATGATTTTTGTGTCTATATATACACTTACATTTAGAATTTGAAAATCTGTAATTTGACGATATATAAACAATTTTACTGACTTCCTTTTATAAAATTCACACCTCTTACAATTTCAGCTTTTTGTAAATAAGCATTTGAGGTCAAGGTTTTCATGATTGTTTTATTTCTTAAATTTTAATCCGACGTGTTTTTGATTATAGATAGTGTAAACATGTAAAAATTATATGTTATCGAATAATAATTAAACACTTGTCGTGGAAATGAATTTTACAACCACAAGTACAAATACGAATAGGAATATTTTTGTCTAACCCAAACCTATAAAAGGGCATGTGACAATTAATAATTACAAATAGACATCAGTAAAGAAACAATACTGAAAACGCTTATGACATAATATGGTGAAAACTGTATTCGTTGTTTTCTTTTTGTAGAACATTAATAACAAAACAAAAACATATCGTTGCATAATTCTTTAAGTTCGTATAGTAGAGGCCAAATAAATAGTTTTCTGCTTTTATAAGTTTTCTTTAAATGCAGACCTGGCCCTGAATAGACCCATTTAAGCCTTTGCAGCCGACAGTATTTCATAGGATACATTGTATTAAACGCTCTGTCAAAATAATGCATGTTATGCACGCTGTGTTTTACTTGAAATTATACCCATTTTAATATCCGTATATTTGACTGTAACTTGACGATATAAAAATAATTTTACAGACTTCCATTTTCTAATTTTTATTTTTTTTTTACAATTGTAGGTTATTTTTAAATAAGCATTTGGGGTCAAGCTTTTTACGCGTTTTTTTAATTTTTTTAATTTTTAATCCGGCGTGTTTTTTTAATGTATAATATAGCGAAAAACTCCCGCACCCGTAGGCGTCCTTCAGCTGGCTGTTGTCTTTATTTACTTCTTACAATAGAGAAAGTATATGGATTTCAGTCTTATATTTGTTGTCAAATACGCACTGTTCAAAGTATAAAAAAAAACGTGTAAAAGGAGTTACTTTGAAGCATTTTAATTTCACATCATCATCATGGTAGTTTACGTTTTTGTTTCAAATGTGAAATAAAGTACCGTAAATATATTAATTTATCATTCGGTTTGCAATGCTTGTTTCATTGTTACTGTCAATAACTAATGTATCGTAGAAAAATGTGCATCTACCTTCCTGCATACATTTTAGAAATTTCAGGATAAAATGGTATTGCACAGGTGTACACATTGTAAATATTCATATTGTCTCCTACAAAAAGTGTAATTCGTTGAACATTTAGTTCTTGGTCAACCAATATTCACGAAAACAACGAAAATTGATATCCGACGAATAAGAATAAATCCACATTACATTGAAAAACTTCATATGTTTTGTTTTGTTTTCAAATATTCAGTTCATATGTTTTGTTACATTGAAAAACTTCATATGTTTTGTTTTGTTTTCAAATATTCAGTTGACCTGTCTGCAATGTAATTTGAGATGTACAATTCAACACTCTATGTAAACATTTCAATTAGTTTAACCTTAGACATGTTATATAGGAGTAAAAACAAATTCCATTTTCCTGGTACAATATTTGTAGTTGCATAAATACAATTAGTTTAACGGTAAAGAATTTTCAGCCCAACTTCATTAAAATATAAATTTCAAATATGCTTTCCAAACATCAGCTTCAAAACTGTCGAGTTAACATAAATTGGTTTCACTTATTTTCGTGGATTGAAAAACTCTTGCTTTTTATGGGTAATTGATTTCGTTGTTTTTCCAATCTCTCCACACAAAGCCTATAGAAAAGTGTAATTCGTTGAACATTTAGTTCTTGGTCAACCAATATCGACGAAAACAACGAAAATTGATATCCGACGAATAAGAATAAATCCACATTACATTGAAAAACTTCATATGTTTTATGTTTCATTAAATTTAGTTTTTTTCAGTTGTCTTCGACGATGGAATTATATAGTGAGTTTGACTAGTAGGGTTTTTAAAAATGATTGTCTTTTGCTTCCATTCAAAAAACCAAACAGTATAAGTTTGTTCTCATGAATTTTACTTAAAAAGAAATATTGCAACAGAGAAGATTACGAACTTTGATATGAATATTGATGAATATGATTAACATGCACAAACACTAAGAATCTGTCTACATGAGGTTTCAGTTGTTTTAAAATGCATGAACATGCTCTGGATCATTTTGTACATTTGTAGGAGATATTTCAAGAAATAATTTGTACATCTACCTTCCAACATATTTAATAGTAGAAAGTTTCTTGGGGAAAAAAAAGCAAATACTGCAATACTTTCATAAAAACTCGAGACTAATTAACGTCCTAGGTGGTCATATTTAAAAGCATCTCGGGTGATTGCTTATCAATTTATACAAGTGTTGGAATTTCAAATAGTTATTTAAAAATAATAAAACATAGACTAATTTAATGTCTGGAAAGACATTATGGACCTAAATATCGAACACACATGGGAGAGTTATACTAATATGCCTGTACTATGTTTATTATTTAATGAGAAAATAAAGATAGAAAATATGTTGGTTAAAAATGGTATTGCACAGGTGTACATATTGTAAATATGCATATCTTCTCCTACAAATGTACAAAATACCAGTACATTGATTACATAAAATATAATTTCAAAATATTGTAGCTTAGCACAATGGTTGATTCAGTGGCAGGTAAGGGGGTTGGAACCCTCCTTTTTAGCTCACCTGGCACAAAGGGCCAAGTGAGCTTTTCTCATCACTTGGCGTCCGTCGTCCGTCGTCCGTCATTGTCAACTTTTACAAAAATCTTCTACTCTGAAACTACTGGGCCAAATTTAACCAAACTTGGCCACAATCATCGTTTGAGTATTTAGTTTAGAAATGTTTCCATTGACCCGGCCAAACAACCAAGATGGCCGCTATGGCTAAAAAATAGAACATAGGGGTAAAATGTAGATTTTGGCTTTGAACTCTGAAACAAAAACATTTAGAGCAATTCTGACAAGCGGTTTTTCAAGTCAATATGTATCAGCCCTTAATTTCCAGATGAATTGGACAACGGTTTGTTGGGTTGCTGCACCCCCCTCCCCCCAATTGGTAATTTTTAAAGAGATTTTGCCGTTTTTGGTTATTATCTTGAATACTATTATAGATAGACAAAAACTGTAAACAGCAAAATGTTCAGCAAAATAAGCTGTACAAATAAAAAGTAAAATCACAAAAATACTGAACTTGGAGGAAGATCAATTGGGAAAGTCCATAATCACATGACAACATCAAATAACAAAACGCATCAAAAACGAATGGACAAAAACTGTCATATTCCTGACTTGGTACAGGCATTTTCAAATGTAGAAAATGGTGGATTAAACCTGGTTCTATAGCGCTAACCCTCTCACTTTAATGACAGTCTCATCAATTTCCGATATTTTTACATTGATGCGTTAAATAAACAGACACAATAAATATAATAGTCAAAATATGGGTACATCAGTCATCATCGTTTAACAATTTTAAAAGGAACAATTTAACAGAACACAAAAACATCTACTATCTACGAACACATTTATTGATTTGAGTGTCTGACGTCAGAAAATTTTATACGTCACATAAATTTGTCGTTCAATGTGCGTACAAACAATTTTAAAATTTTCATGGGAATGTTAGCATACAGGGTTAAAAAATCAAAAGTATGTAAGAATAAATTTAAGAAATAGACCGAGATTTAAACTAGTCCAAAAGTTATATATAGAATTTATAAGAATCCAAAAATAGTTAATTCCACTACGCGATTGAATGATTTTGACGTTTGTGGTTTAACGTATATTGTAATTCATAATAGAAATATATCATAATGACATATAATAGAACAATATCATACTGACGGGATCTTTTAAAGTACAGATCAATATATAATAAGTCAACATGATCAAAATGGTCACTTGACCGCTTAAGGAGTTATTGCCCTTTATAGTCAATTTTTTACAATTTTCAATTTTCATTAATTTGGTAAATTTTTGTGTACATTTTTACAGATTTTTTTCTCTGGCCAAGTTTATTAAAGATAGAGAAAATTGTAATTAGCAATAATGTTCAATACAGTTAGATCACCATCATCAAAACACAATTGTGTTATGAATCCATCTGTGTCCTTTGTTTAATACATGTATGCACATAGACCATGGTGAGCGACACAACCTCTTAAGAGCCTCTAGTTTGATGATCAATGCATTTGAATGGGGACATATAGTTGGAACCGACTTCACTATGTATTGTGTTTTTGTCATTTTTTTTTATTCGATCGTCACAGATGAGTTTTTGCAGACGACATATGTGGTGATAGAAATACAGGACATACCACTTAGTTTTGACAAATTATTTTTTGAAAAAAATAACTCGCACAATAGCTTCCATTGAACTTTACTAACACTAAGATAATTTTTAGTTACCAAAATCGTCTGTGATAAATAAATAAATGGAAACCAGATAAGTTTGGCAGGTCTGTTTTAGCCTCCGATTTTTTTATCGTGAGTAAATCTCAGCATTTTTAACCTTTCGTTATTTACTTCTTACAATAGAGAAATTATATAGATTTCAGTCTTATATTTGTTGTCAAATACGCACTGTTCAAAGTATAAAATAAAACGTGTAAAAAGAGTTACTTTGGAGCGTATTAATTTCACATCATCATCATGGTAGTTTACGTTTTTGTTTAAAATATGAAATAATACTATAAACATATGTATCATTCGGTTTTCAATGCTTGTTTCATCAATAACTAATGAATCGTAGAAAAATGTGCATCTACCTTTTTGCATACATTGTAGAGATAGTTTTATTTTCAATTTTTCGGTTCGAACATGTCGCCGACCTGTCCGCAATTTAATTAGAGTTATACAATTCAACGCTCGATGTAAAATTTTCAATTAGTTTAACCTTAAACATGTTATGTAGGAGTAAACACATATTTTTCCCCTTGGTACATTTGTAGTTGCATAAATACAACTAGTTGTACAATACAGAATTTTCAGCCCAACTTCATTAAAATATAAATGTCTAATATGCTTCCAAAATATTAGCTTTCAAACTGTTGAGTTAAAATACATTGGATTCGCAACGGACAATACATTTGTAACCCTAGATCATCCAAAATATCGAACAGTTAAAATCCTTATGGCGTTGCTACAAATACTTAATAGATAATGTACATCGAATGGTTTCAAGAAGAAGACGCCGGTTTTAACTAGAGGGGTAGTTCAAACGCGATAGTTAAAAATAGACAAAGCAGGGAAAAAAAGAAAAAATACCAGTTTATGCACAGAAAAAAAATAAGAAAAGGAACAACACTTTAACAGACTATTACTCGTCATCTCAAAGTCACAGTGCGGCCTTCAACATGAAACCAAATAACTCTCCCGCTTACTGCAGGTTTCAGACGAACCTAAGAATAGGCTTGAGTGGATTTGTTGCAAAAACAATCTGGATATTCTTTTTAAGACGTTGTTTCATAAGAAGATAACATAATTGAAAATTAAGCTTTAGCACCAAATCTTTGCTTTTAAGTTGTCTTCAACAATAAACTTATACAGTGTGTTTGATTGGCCCGTTTTTTTTTATACGCCGTCTTTCCCTTCAATAAAAAAGACTTTTTTTATTATTCTGAAACAAATGTCGATAAACAACCTCCAAAAATTTGATAATGATGTCCTTGAAAGTGTTTTAACTTTAGATTTTTTGTATTGTTTTGGTTATTCCTATTACGGTAACATACAGAAAAGAACGGCGGACACATAAACTTTATGAAGTGTAATATTAATTTTCATATGAGTATTTTGTTTCATTTATAATTATTATGCTACTAAAGTTGCGTTAAATTGTTACCTGCATAGTAACTATCACTTAGTCTTAGTTACAATTGTCCAAACACCTTGCTGCATTTAGTTTATTTGTAGTGTGTGAAAATAGTAACTATCACTTAGCTTAGTTACAATTGTCCAAACACCTTGCTGCATTTAGTTTATTTGTAGTGTGAAAACAATTAAGTTAAAAATATCTAACGAACTCTTGACTGAAAGAAACCGACATAATAACCATGACCGACTTTTGAAACAATAAAATACCTCTTGAGAAATTGTTTACATGTGACTATTACTTTCGAATTTAGAAAAAAAGAATAACTAAATAATATATACTCAAGCAATTAGTGCTCAATTGATTTCAATATTCAATTACTATGAAAGTGCAAGTTTTATTTACTAATTAGTTTTTCTTATCGATATAAAAAAGTTAACCTGTATCTAATATATTTAAAAACCTATATTTAAGATATAGGCAAATAACAATTCAGATAAGTGACATGTACATTGTAAGTGGCCATAGCAGGACTTGACTGTAACAGAATATCATTCTAATCGATTCACAACGGACAGTAATCCTAGATCATCCAATATAGCGGACAATTAAAATCATATAGCAATTGCATTTTAAAATGTTTAATGGGTAATGTTCATCGCCTGGTTAATAGAAAAAAGTGCGATTAAAACTAGAGGGGTATGTCAAACCAATATTGTAAATAGAGACAAAACCGAAAAAATAAGACAAATACAAAAAATCTCATAAGCATTCTACGTCAGATCGGCTTCTATAAACTGGTTATTGCGCAAGGACTCACATATTTTTTTTTCTTTTTTATCTAATGACATATAAGAGAAAATAAAAGATACGGGTTATCTATCCATGACACAAAATCAGTTTAAGCACAGAAAATACAATAAGAAAAGGACCAGCGCTTTTAAAATAGCTGCTCGTCATCTCAAAGTTACAGTGAGGCCGTCAACATGAAACCAAACAACTTTCCCCTCACTGCAGACGACCATTAGAATATATTAAGCTTTTATTGGATTCGTTGAAAAATAATTAGGATCGACACTGTAAGACGTACTTTCATAATCAGAAAACACGATTTTTGATATTAAGATATAACAAATAACAAACCCATGTTCATGTAAAATTTCGAGTACAGATCATTGAAAAACACAACACATTTAATATATAAATATTACTGGATCAACATACAATACATTCCAATTGAAATGTTGGTAAAGATAATAACATATTTTTATCAATGTTTATTTTCGCATCCACAATTAAGAAAAAACTTTATTTGAAAATTAAATGTGTTTGAATGACAACACGTCGAAGAATTAAGTATAGATTATTATATGTATATAAATTACAAATACAAATAATATAAATAATTTTTGTGTCTACATATACACTTACATTTTACATTTTAAACTCTGTAACTTGACGATATATAAACAATTTTACAGACTTCCTTTTTTATAATTCACACCTTTTACAATTTTAGCTTTTTGTAAATAAGCATTTGGGGTCAAGGTTTTAATGGTTGTTTTATTTCTTAATTTTTAATCCGACGTGTTTTTGATTATAGATAGTGTAAACATGTAAAAATTATATGTTATCGAATAATATTTAAACACTTGTCGTAAAAATTAATTTTACAACCACGAGTACAAATACGAATAGGAATATTTTTTTGTAACCCAAACCTATAAAAGGGCATGTGATAATTGATAATTACAAATAGACATAAGTAAATAAACAATACTGAAAACGCTTATGACATAATATGGTGAAAACTGTATTCGTTGTTTTCTTTTTGTAAAACATTAATAACAAAACAAAAACATATCGTTGCAAAAGTTCATATAAAAGAGGCAAAATAAATAGTTTTCTGTTTTTATAAGTTTTCTTTAAATGCAGACCTGGCCCTGAATAGGCCCATTTAAGCCTTTGCAGCCGACAGTATTTCATAGGATACATTGTCTTAAACGGTCTGTCAAAATAATGCATTTTATTCACGCTGTGTTTTACTTGAAATATACCCATTTTAACATCCGTAAATTTGAAACTAGTGCAATTTTCGTTTTTTTTTTTCATTTTCAAAGACTAGGATTTATAGACGGTGATATTTATATTGAAACGATGAATATTATTTGTCAAAATCAAATAGAAATACTGCCGTCATAGCAGTCACAATGAAACTGATATACATTTGAATCTTTACGTCCAACGTCAAACTGTTCGTATTACTAGATTATATCACTTGACTGTGTGGGGTTTAAGAAGTTCTTTTTTTAAGACCAGTCCATCAATAGACAGGAGTTTTGGGATGAACTCATCAATGAAGTGTCCAGTTATTCGTCCCATATCTTACACTCTGTTCGTTTGTATATGCGTTTTGCGACACTGATAGGTGATTATAATTCAATAATAATTATAACGGCAATCATCCTTATCACACACATCTTCAAATAGACTGTCCTTATGCAAATTAAAACAGGAGCTCCGCCCGATCAGTTGAAATAACATTGGTAATAACAGTTTATTTATTCAACAATACTAGATGTCCTTGGCAAGAGTATATGTAGTTGAAACGGTACACTAATTTGCTTTCTCTTACAGAATACCTAAACAATTGATTTTTTTTTTGCAAATCATTAACATTAAAGTAATGAAAATACCAAGAATAGATACAAAAACACTTCGTAATATCCATGCTAAATGTTATAAAGGGGTTGCTATCATGATATGCAGATTAATTCATAAATGAATTGGTCCATATTAAGTTGTAAATATTTAAATAGTTTTCCAATTAAGAGACTCATTATGTTATATTTGAGCATTTCCTTAAACTAGCAAATTATAGAAAAAAAGTACAATACAGTTTTGAGTAATCAATTAATGAACAACGTGTATTTATTTTGATCTTGAACTAATATAAAAAAACAAACAAATTTACTACGACTAAAGAACAAGAGTTGGTCTACTTTTATAGTGTTTTGTTTTTAATTCAGTATTGGCATATTCTATGTGTTGCTATTGTACACAACATATTTGACGAAACGGTATTGGCATTTGAGTTTCAATTTTACTTTCAGACGTCCATTCATTGTATATATTATACCGTTGGCATGCACCACTGTCGATGGTTATAAAGAAGGAAACTAATTTATCAGAATACTTATATATAATATAATCATTATAATCTGTACATTATATCAACGATGGCGAAAATGACGATAACTGTCATTTAGCAAACCGAAAGACGGTATTTTAAATGTTCACCCATATTCAAATAAGTGAAGAATTTTAAGCTTCCTTGATATGAAAAACAGGCTGGTATATAGTTGAAATGTAACAAAAATGAAATGAAACTGTTTATAAGGGAAGGTAAAATGTTCAGGTTGGTATATTCGAATTATTTACGTCTGTTTCTAAGGGCTTTAAAAGTTTTGTTCTTTTTTTGCTTCTGATATTAACTAGTTATACTTAAGGATGTATAAGGGGAAATTAAATAAATAAAGAATTTAAAATTGATAATGATAGCCGGTAGAGCATTGGTTAAGGATCAAAATAAGTTAAAAATATTGATAGGTCATGGAGCTCCTTTTTCGGGATATTTGATATTCAAAATATGGCGGGAAAAGGCTGACTCGGACTTTTACCTTATATTTGCATTGGTATTATTTGTGTCTTAAATCAATAGAAAGAAAATCAGGAATCTTCTTGGTGGTGTTATGGGGAGATACTTTTACCTTATAAAAGATATTATTCTGCAATGCATATTAAGATATAAATACAGCAAAACCTCAATTAAAGTGGTCAAATTTTAAAGATGATAAGACGTTCACATTTGCTACATTTTACATGCAGCAAGCAACCGCAATATATAATAAAAGCATTAGTTATCATATTCTACACAAGATACGGAGTAAGAATTACAGATATGAGATTCTGTCTGCTCTATTAGAAAGGCTCTATATATATCCATTTCTGATAAACTAGATAAAGGAAGATGTGGTATGAGTGCTAGTGAGACAACTCTCAATCCAAAAAACAATTTATAAAAGTAAACCATTATAGGTCAAGGTATGGCCTTCAACACGGAGCCTTGGCTCACACCGAACAGCAAGCTATAAAGGACCCCGAAAAGTAGTTATGTAAAACCATTCAAACGGGACAACCAACGGTCTAATGTTCTTTTTAAAATATGACTTTAAGCTGGCGAATTTTAATTCCCCTTGCACTATATCCCAGTCGTAGTTGAAAGATTCGAGTCGGGCGCGTGCTCCATCTTTGATGAATCTTAAAGGAATTATATTTATCTTACCTCCTAAATATTTGTAGGAATGTGATTGGTTAAAAGCAACCGTGTGGAGACCGTGTATATGTAATCCTGGTATCTATGATGAGTTTAGTTTTTCATATTAGGTTAGTTGGCGGGGTTCATTTCAATACACGGTTAGTAGTGGTGGTATGTCTCTTTATAAAAACAACACGGTGTTAAGAGATACTCCTAAGGGTATCAACAGAAGAAGTATTTGCATGTGAGCGATTAAAATAAATTCATGGAACGCATTTTAAGCAAACAAGTTGTTATTGTTTGCATTTGTTTTTGTATATACCAAATTGAAATATGGAAGTAGGTATTGAAGACTTGATCACATTGATAGGCCATTAATCTAAATTCCACATGTTAAGATAGTCGGTAAGATAAATTCGTTGCATATTGTGCTAGTGACCTCATCCGATATATGGGCCAGGTATATTACTGACCCCATCTATATATTATTAGGTCATTAGCACACTGTGTAACTTATAATATCCCCATGTTCTATTAAACATTTAGATGACAAAGCTTCCTAAATATGTTCATCTTTTTATATCGAAATGAAAATTATTTTGGTAGATGTTTCGTCAACGAGGGTATCACCAGCCCAGTAGTCAGCACTTCGGTGTTGTCATGGCTATCAATTATATGGTCAACTTAATAAACTTCCTGTTACAAAACTTTGATTTTTTTCGAAAAACTAAGGATAAAAACTCAGGATTTTCTCATCCCAGGAATCGATTACATTATCCGTATTTGGCATATATTTTTTATGAATTTTTGGTCCTCAATGCTCTTCAAATTTGTATTTATAACTTTTTGCTCTATAACTATTTTGATAGGCCACTTTTTGCTTTATAACTATTTTGATCTGAGCGTTACTGATTCGTGTTGTGTAGACAGAACGCGCATCTGGCGTATTAAACTAACATTCTGGTACATTTGATAACTATTTACACCACTGGGTCGATGCCACTGCTAGTGTACGTTTCGTCCCTGAGGGTATCACCAGCCAGTAGTCAGCACTTCGTTGTTGACATGAATATAAAGTATTTGGTAACTTTTATAAATTTTCTGTTACAAAACTTTGATTTTTCGAAATACTAAGGATGTTCTTATCCCAGGAATAGATTACATTAGCCGTATTTGGCACAATTCTTCGGAATTATCAGTCCTCAATGCTCTTCAACTTTTTGCTGTTTTTGCTTTATTACTATTTTGTTCTGAGCGTCACTGATGAGTCTTGAGAAGACGAAACGCGCGTCTTGCGTATTAGATTATAATCCTGGTACCTTTGATAACTATAAACTATTCAATGTTTAAGCAATAATGGAATTAACATTATATATTCCTGAGGCTAATTAAAGCGATGAGTGTGGCACATGTGCAGCATGATCTGCTTACCCTTTATTATACCTCAGTTCACCCCAGTTTTTGACGGGATTCGTCATGTTCGTGTTGCTTAGTCTTAAGTTTTCTATGTTGTGTCTTATGATTTGTTTGTCTGTTTGTCTTTTTTTTTTGCCATGGCGTGTGAATGTCCCTCAGGTATCTTTCTGTCCTCTGTAAAATTACATAATTCCTATGGGTTCTATTTAATTCACGTTTTTGTTCTATTATACAAAGTCCCTTTTATGCACTTACATATGGAGTTCTGAATTTCATTACGGTGTCAAATGAATATTTATTATTTAATAAAAATTAATGCTTTTCCATATCAAATTTCAACTTTTTCATTTAGAAAGATGTTATTAACAAAACTGTTTTAGAAGATATCCATTTTCTAGTATAATAAAATCAAATATAAATGTAGAAATAGATCATTGGAAATATGCATTTCAATAGATAAAAAAATGATTAGTTTCTGTATCATCGTTGCCTTTTTATTGAAATATTACAAAAAATGACACTTGATAACGCTTTGTAAATTGATTCGTTCGAAGCACTTTTCTAGAATTACTTCAGGCAGGAGGTCATAAATATTTAAATGCTTCAATAACAAATGGAATCAACAAAGAAGTAGCAATTATTCATACATTATACATTGAAAGTTTCAAATGGGTAAAATTAGAATAGTGTTGTACATATTACTTAAAACAATGTGTTAACCAAATAGTTTTGCGCGAGATTCTTTTTCAATTGATATCAAATATCAGAATAAGAATAAGTGCTACTATTGCAAATGAGACAACTACACAAAAGAGATCAATTGATACAGAAATTAACAACTATAGGGCTCTGTACGGCCCAACGCGTTTAAGCTTAAAACAAATTCATGTTACTAACTAAAACCGGAACAACAGAAACACTGAACTGTCGCAAAACAAACGGCCTTAAGTATCAACAACTATAGAATTACAGGCTCATGACTTGGGATAGGCACACACATGATGTTTACTCTGATAAAGCGATCACATTTTACGAGTATTTTTTTTCTTTAGATATTGTTAACGTAGGTACATGGAGAGAATTACAAACAAATTAAGATTGTCGAAATTCAGGGATATCTGATGGACTGTTAATCCATGCATTTCATTTTTTTCTAGTTAAATCTAAAACAGCGCCAAAAACAGTTGTGGCCAGCGTATTCCAGTTCCCCTTTTGAAGGCATAACAGCATATGATCAACTAAAAAAAATAAGTTTGAAAGTGGTCGGCACAAAACAAAACTACAAAAAGATGCACAGTAGCGTTTTAATAGTAGGCGCCGATACTTAAAACTATTTCAGCGCCCAACTTTAACTAAATAATAAATGTAAAAAAGGAGATGTGGAATAAGTGCCAATGAGACAACTCTCCATCCAAGTCACATTGTGTAGAAAAGTTAACAATCAATCTACTAGTATAGAAAAATCGAGAAACGAGAAAGACCTATGAACCACACCATTAAACGACAATCACTAAAACAAGCATGTTTTTCAAGACTCAAATACCAATCAGTACCCTTCCAACCAATAATAATCAAACGTCATAACATGTTTCCGAAGCATTACATTGTGTTATAAAAATTTACAGAATGTTAATATATTGACAACATGCATATGAGTCTCATTCTTCTTTTATCTTTTTTTGTGGGGGGTGGGGGTGGGGGCTTTTCTCCTTTTTATTTAACGTATTGCTGATTGCATGCTTGCAATAAATTTTGACGAAATGCTTCAGTGGTAAAATTTCATTCTGTGTTTTGCTTTGTCCTTGTAAAATTAAGGCTACAACTACGGTTCCTTCCTCTTAAGAAAACTGTTTCCTATAAAAGTAGCAGGATTTTAGAACATAACAGGTTTTTTTCCATTCGTTTGTTGTGTTTCATTGCTATTGCTTTTTGATTTCCAATTTGAATTTTCCCTGAAGTTTGGTATTTTTGATATATTACTTTATATTCACATACCAAAATAATGATTTGTTAAAAAAGCTTATGATATGTACAGGAAAAAAACAAAGTCCTCCTTAATGTCTTTGTATGTCCAATTTGTGGACATGTACAAGGCTTAAAATAATCATGAATATCACGTTGTTGTTTGTAGTTGTACTACTGCACATGTGATACTTGGGTGTTAATTTGATTCTAAAAAGAGACAATTTAAAACATATGCACATCGAAACGAATTTAATATATTTGTTCATATACATGTAGCTGTGTTTAGTGTATTTAAGAATATATTTTATCATTTAGTCCGTTTCTGATCATACCTCCTATTTTGTATATTTCATATTTTTAAAACTATTTCCCTTGAGATGAGGTGCGCTTTTATTTGAATAAAATTGAATATGAAAATGGGGAATGTGTCAAAGAGACAACAACCCGACCATAGAACAGACAACAGCAGAAGGTCACCAATATGTCTTCAATGTAGTGAGAAAATCCCGCATCCGGAGGCGTCCTTCAGCTGGCCCCTAAACAAATATATATACTAGTTCAGTGATAATGGATGTCATATTAAACTCCAAATTATACACAAGAAACTCAAATTAAAAATCATACAAGACTAACAAAGGACAGAGGCTCCTGACTTGGGACAGGCGCAAAAATGCGGCAGGGTTAAACATGTTTTTTGAGATCTCAACCCTCCCCTATACCTCTAGCCAATGTAGAAAAGTAAACGCATAACAATACGAACAGTAAAAGAAGAATGGTTAGAAATGAGTTTGGAGTTTTAAAAATGAATACTGGCCCAGTAAAGTAGCAATGCGATGAATGAAAACTTACATCTGATATGTCCATTCGTCTTTTGAGTGCAGTCTGAGTTATTCCTTTATATGAATGTTCTTCATCCAAAGTAACATTGTTAATGAAGAGGAAACACTGTAAAACATCTCTGTTGTAAACAAAAGACATACAACTTCCATTGTCGTAACACTGGCTGGAACATTGCTTCGCTCCTATTGTAGTAAAGTTATATAATCCTGTTAATATTTCACAATTAGTTAAAACAAAAATCTTAGTTAAAAAGAAAATAATCAGGACACGTCTTTCAACAGTCATTTTTCGAACAATATATCAGAATTCCTTTTCACATCGACATTTTTTATTTCTTTTTTGTCTCCATTACATTGAAATTGTTATTGCGTACGCATTAAAATTCAAGACCATGTGGTTGGTTTATGAAGTCACTGTTTAGTATATAACAACCATTAATTAGTATTTAGGAGCGTTATATTCAGTGTTCAATATTTGTCAGTCCGATTGAAATTCATAGTCTACTAAATTCCTGAAAAGTAAACATTATTAATTCATATAATACATCTATAGGAAAATGACAGTTGAATAGAAAAAATTACTTAGAATTTACATTTATATTGTATTGTAATATCTCAATCAATAATATATAATTTCAATATCTTACATTTTATAACTATTATTGATTACACCGAAGGATTTCAAGTATGAAATTCATCATGTTTATTTTAAAGCGTACAGTAGGTAAACAAGTTAATGATTAATGAAAACCTTAGTATATGCCAATGTCCACGTTTTCCATTTATAATTATGGATGGTTTTGCTTTCGAGTTATCAAAATAAGGTACTATTATTTTTATTTACATGTATAAGTAGATTCTAAATACAGGTCTTCTCTACGCCTGTCGAACTCCGAAACAGCGGTTACGTCCTCTTTACTACGCTACGTTGACTTTAGCGAAGGAACGTTACCACTGTTTCGGAGTTTGTAAGCCTGCAATACACTACTCTGCAAAATTTCATAGCATAGCTTGTCTTCGGTGGGGTGTTTAACTTCATTTCATGCACAGCATTTTAATAACATACTCTGCAAAAGTTCATAGCATAGCTTGTCTTCGGTGGGGTGTTAAACTTCATGTCATGCACAGCATTTTAATGACGTGTTTTAAATGTACCAAAAGCTCGAGGGAGTTCGATACAGGTTAAGTGAGATAGCTATTAACAATTATTAAAACGGTAATGGACAAACATCATCACGATTTTTTTATTATTTGTAACCGATGCTCATCATTAGTTTTCCCCCGTTTAAATTGAATCGTGAGCTTAAATTTTCCGAAAGTAGCCTTGGATAATGATTTATTTTCAATTAAAATGAGACGACGACTAGGGGAATACAATTTCAATAAAAGATTTTTTTTTAGTAAAGCATTATCGATTGAAAAAATAACAAATCCGGGTTACAAACTAAAACTAAGGGAAACACATCAAATATAAAAGGAGAACTACAACACAACAGAAAAACAACACTTAAATGTAACATACACAGAAACGAATTATAATATAACAATGGCCATATTCCTGACTTGGTACAGGTCATTGTAAGAAAAAAAATGGTGGGTTGAACCTTGTTTTGCGGTTTGCCGAACCTCGCGCTTTTATGGAAATGTTAAATATAACATTAAAATTACAAAATTACATGACAGGACTACAGTACAAATAAATAGCTTATACATGTAACTACCCAATAATGGTCGGCAAAGATTCATTTTTGGTATTGTACACCAAAATCGCTTTAAAATTTTTTGAATAAATTCTGATGACTGCTGTCTGAATGTTCCGCTTATGCTCAAATTATTCTATCTTTTAAAGAAAACAAAGCTGGCTGACTAGTTACTAAAATAAAATAAAAATTCGCTAAAAATATAAGAACATGACATTGTTAACTATAATAAATATACACTTGACATATATTTTTATGTTTCTTTCTGAGAAATGAATTTTTCGATGTATAAATTTGATCAAACTGGACCAATTTTCTTACGGTTAATCGTTAAACAAATAAATAAGCTAGTTGTTTCAATTTCAAAACTCGTTCAAATTGAACATAATTATCTGATTTTATAAAGATATTTTACAAAAATATATGGTATTCTTCGATATTCATTAAAACCCGTTTACCACTTCAAAATGGATAAAACCGTAATCATGGTAATGAAAGGCGTTTAAAATGTTATATTGATGCAAGGAGTTGTCTGCCATTCTTATAATATAAACACTACTTTTAATTTGATATCTACATTCGTCTGTGTATTTCTTGTTTTAATTCGCACTATTGACGTCTGTTGTCAAAAAGCCCTGGTTTGCAGTGGTAGCTGTTCTGCTTTAAAAAAAAATATGACGGAAAGATCGGTGTAAATGGCTTTAACTAAACAAACTTTATATTGCACTTCAAACTTTTATAATTTCTATTTTAAAATTGGACTATTGAGTTTTACATTTCGTATCTAAATTTCAAATTCGAGACATTGAATCTCGAGTATCCAATCGGTAAGGATTTTTTTGGTTTCTTTTCATACAATATATAGATATAAGCTAGATTCATGGTGTACCGCCATGATCTTGGATTGTACAAACGCAGTACAAAACGGTCTAATTATTTGCCCAAATCTGCAAATTTGGAGACAGATTTGCAATTTATTAGTAAGAAGGTTTATCTATATAAACATGATAAAGAAAACTGGGTGATTTATTGTATAATTCAAAATATTTAAATAAATATCAAATCTTCTGTTTTAAGAATTTTTTTTCTCCAAATAAGCCAATTTTAATGGGAGATACCTCTTTTAGT
Organism: Mytilus edulis; assembly: GCA_019925275.1. Lineage (NCBI taxonomy): Eukaryota > Metazoa > Mollusca > Bivalvia > Mytilida > Mytilidae > Mytilus > Mytilus edulis. The sequence goes on along the minus strand of CM034359.1, from coordinate 27,672,577 downwards.
AAAAAAATATGTACTATGTAAATAAAAAAAAGTTTATAGATGTTTCAAATTTGAAACTTATCCAGGATATTTAATTACCTTAAACTTCCGTAAGCAATTTTAAAATCATTTCATAGATTCTTTTCATACAAACTTCATTGGAAAGTACCAAACCGAAAAGATACATATTATCTGTCCACTTAACAGGTCAGGAACACTTAGTCTACCTTATATGGAAATGCATAAATTAGCATACTTATGGTCTCGCACGTGTAATTGTTTATTTACGTGTGACGCAATTTATTGTTACCTGGGTTTTTGACCAATCCACTAAATGAGTAACAATGCATTATGGACTACTACGTGTATACAATCAACCAAGAACACGTGCTACTTACTGAAATACAACACATTTTTTCGTGCAATGCGGGATTAACAATTTCGCTTAGTTTTTCATTGTTTGTATCCACATTTATGGTCCAAGGACACAGTTATCGTCCTTTGGTTTTCGTTGTCTACGAATATAGTCCCTAGTGTAAACAGTGTATAACTTGCATGTTTTATTTAATACACTTTCCCAATTTATTTCTTTATATTAAATGCATGAAATATTAAGTAGGGGGATGTAATTACATGTCAAAAAAATTTGGTGCTGAAACTTTATGTTAAGTAGTGATTTGGTCCAGTTCTAAAAGGTCAAATTTTATCACGTCTGAAGCTGTCAAACTGAATTTTACACCCCCTTAACACAGAATTGTCAATATTTTGAGTTAGAGCTGGGAGAATTTTCTATAATTTTGATATTATTTGTCTCACTGGTAGTACACTACACTGTAAAAATATTTTTGAGAAAGAGCAGGTGCGATTTTTTTAATTTGAATTTATTGTCTAAAAGAAATGCACTACGAAATAACTGTGTTCTCGGGCCTAAGAGATGGATTCCTGAAATCTAGATTCTGTACTTTGGGAACTTTCCTGAATGATTTGCTGGTTTCAATTTGTCAAACTCAATAAAAGTAAAGGATTTACATCTTTGGTTTACAGAAATTCTGTTAAAAAGTGCCATTTTGGCATTCTACGGCTATAATAAGCATTTTAAAGCAGTTTACATTTTATGCCTAAGAGGCATGCAGACTTTCTATCTGACAGCTTTTTTTATCCTGATATTTGTGTTTCTATGCTTAAATCAAATTAAATTAAGCATTTGTGAACTCTAAATAAAGAGAAAAAGTAGATTATCACAGAAAAAAAGTGCAGCATATTTTGTATTCATGGCCCTGGTTAAACGGCCTAATTGATGTATGTAAAATGTGAAACGCTTTATACATCAAATCTATAGTCCATCACAAATATTTCACTAAATCTGTAAAAAAAGTATTTAACTATATTCAGTACACCTTACTCCTTTTAAAGGCTACCATATGTTTTTTCCTGTATGATAGTAAGTGGTCAAAATTTATGCCTATTGAGACTAAAACTAAATGCAAGTTTTCCATCGAAAAGTGAAAAAACAGGCCGTCAGACCATATTGTCTTGCAAAAAAATTAAATGCAAGAGTCCTTTTGCATTTAGACTTCTTGTATCATTACACCTTAGCATAGAAATGAACAAAAAAGTAACACATTTTCACCTTTGATAGCTGCTGTGTGCATTTTTATATGTCAATATGGACTACCGCCTAAATTGACTCTAAATAATTCTCAGTACTACATGCTCCAAGACCATTTTATACTCATGTGGTATACTTTTTGTAACTTTTCTATACATTTAAAGTACATTTAATATATATGAAAGAATAATTTAAGCTTCAAAAACTTCAAAAACTTCAAATTGGCTGAGAAAAATGCATATTTATATAAGGCTTCCCTGCATTGGAAAATCTCTATTTTCAGGCATAGGCACCTATAAATTTGATTGAATAAATAAATAATTGATAAATAAATAGTATGCAGATGTTTAAACTTAATATCAATTTCAAGACATTTAGCAAATTTTTGCAAAATTTCAAGTTTTTAGGCCAAAATCTTGACAGTTGAAGATATTTAAATTATAGTCAAAAATAAACATCCAAATGTCAATACTAAAATGACCATTTTCTAGATATATGCATATGCATGAAACTTGGCAAACTATTCTATTATTGCTAAGCTAGGTTATGCAAGTTTTTTAAAGATGGTCAAGTCTTTCTGTCCTATTAGGTCAGGACACAGTTATCGTCCTTTTTTTCGTTGTTAAATTGTCCTAGTGTAAACAGTGTAACTTGCATGTTTTATTTAAACACTTTCCCAATTATTTTTTATATTAAATGCATGAAAATATTAAGTAGGGGGATGTAATTACATGTCAAAAAATTTGGGTGCTGAAACTTTATGTTAAGTAGTATTTGGTCCAGTTCTAAAAGGTCAAATTTTATTAGTCTGAAGCTGTCAAACTGAATTTTACACCCCTTAACAAGAATTGTCAATATTTTAGTTAGAAGTGAGAATTTCTAAATTTTGAATTATTTGTCTCACTGTAGTACATACACTGTAAAAAATTTTGGAAAGAGCAGGTCGATTTTTTTATTTGGATTTATTGTCTAAAAAAATGCATAGAAATAACTGTGTTCTCGGGCTAAGAAGATTCCTGAAATTAGATTCTGTACTTTGAACTTTCTGAATGATTTGCTGGTTTCAATTTGTCAAACTCATAAAAGTAAAGATTTACTTTTGGTTTACAGATTCTGTTAAAATGCCATTTTGGCATTCTAGGCTTAATAAGATTTAAAGCAGTTTACATTATGCTAAGAGGCATGCGACTTTCTATTGACGCTTTTTTTATCTGATATTTGTGTTTCTATGCTAAATCAAATTAATAACATTTGTGAACTCTAAATAAAGAAAAAGTAGTTATCACAGAAAAAAAGTCAGCATATTTTGTATTCTGCCTGTTAAACGGTCTAATTGATGTATGTAAAATGTGAAACGCTTTTTCATCAAATCTATAGTCCATCACAATATCATAAATCTGTAAAAAAAGTATTTAAATATTGTAACCTTACTCCTTTTAAAGCTACATAGTTTTATCCTGATAAGTAAGTGGTCAAAATTTATGCTTTGATTAATATCAATATGACTACTTCCATCGAAATGAAAAAAGTCTCAGTACCAATGTCAGCTTTAATACAATTTAATTTTAGTCTTTTGCATTTAATTTTATCATTAACCTTAGAATTAGAAATGAACAAAAAAGTAACACATTTTCACCTTTGATAGCTGCTGTGTGCATTTTTATATGTCAATATGGACTACCGCCTAAATTGACTCTAAATAATTCTCAGTACTACATGCTCCAAGACCATTTTATACTCATGTGGTATACTTTTTGTAACTTTTCTATACATTTAAAGTACATTTAATATATATGAAAGAATAATTTAAGCTTCAAAAACTTCAAAAACTTCAAATTGGCTGAGAAAAATGCATATTTATATAAGGCTTCCCTGCATTGGAAAATCTCTATTTTCAGGCATAGGCACCTATAAATTTGACTTTGGAATAAATACAATACATCTGATAAATAAAATGAGTATGCAGATGCTTTGAATACTTAATATCTAATATTCAAGAGCATTTAAAAAGCAAATTTTTGCAAAATTTCAAGTTTTTAGGCCAAAATCTTGACAGTTGAAGATATTTAATTTATACGTCAAAAATAAACATCCAAATGTCAATACTAAAATGACCATAGTTTCTGTTATATATGACATATGGCCATGAAACTTGGCAAACTATCTCATTATTGCCTAAGCCTAGGTTATGCAAAGTTTTATAAAGATTGGTCAAGTCTTTCTGTCCTATTAGGTCCAAGGACACAGTTATCGTCCTTTGGTTTTCGTTGTCTACGAATATAGTCCCTAGTGTAAACAGTGTATAACTTGCATGTTTTATTTAATACACTTTCCCAATTTATTTCTTTATATTAAATGCATGAAATATTAAGTAGGGGGATGTAATTACATGTCAAAAAAATTTGGGTGCTGAAACTTTATGTTAAGTAGTGATTTGGTCCAGTTCTAAAAGGTCAAATTTTATCACGTCTGAAGCTGTCAAACTGAATTTTACACCCCCTTAACACAGAATTGTCAATATTTTGAGTTAGAGCTGGGAGAATTTTCTATAATTTTGATATTATTTGTCTCACTGGTAGTACACTACACTGTAAAAATATTTTTGAGAAAGAGCAGGTGCGATTTTTTTAATTTGAATTTATTGTCTAAAAGAAATGCACTACGAAATAACTGTGTTCTCGAGCCTAAGAGATGGATTCCTGAAATCTAGATTCTGTACTTTGGGAACTTTCCTGAATGATTTGCTGGTTTCAATTTGTCAAACTCAATAAAAGTAAAGGATTTACATCTTTGGTTTACAGAAATTCTGTTAAAAAGTGCCATTTTGGCATTCTACGGCTATAATAAGCATTTTAAAGCAGTTTACATTTTATGCCTAAGAGGCATGCAGACTTTCTATCTGACAGCTTTTTTTATCCTGATATTTGTGTTTCTATGCTTAAATCAAATTAAATTAAGCATTTGTGAACTCTAAATAAAGAGAAAAGTAGATTATCACAGAAAAAAAAGTGCAGCATATTTTGTATTCATGGCCCTGGTTAAACGGCTAATTGATGTATGTAAAATGTGAAACGCTTTATACATCAAATCTGTAGTCCATCACAAATATTTCACTAAATCTGTAAAAAAAGTATTTAACTATATTCAGTACACCTTACTCCTTTTAAAGGCTACCATATGTTTTTTCCTGTATGATAGTAAGTGGTCAAAATTTATGCCTATTGAGACTAAAACTAAATGCAAGTTTTCCATCGAAAAGTGAAAAAACAGGCCGTCAGACCATATTGTCTTGCAAAAAAATTAAATGCAAGAGTCCTTTTGCATTTAGACTTCTTGTATCATTACACCTTAGCATAGAAATGAACAAAAAAGTAACACATTTTCACCTTTGATAGCTGCTGTGTGCATTTTTATATGTCAATATGGACTACCGCCTAAATTGACTCTAAATAATTCTCAGTACTACATGCTCCAAGACCATTTTATACTCATGTGGTATACTTTTTGTAACTTTTCTATACATTTAAAGTACATTTAATATATATGAAAGAATAATTTAAGCTTCAAAAACTTCAAAAACTTCAAATTGGCTGAGAAAAATGCATATTTATATAAGGCTTCCCTGCATTGGAAAATCTCTATTTTCAGGCATAGGCACCTATAAATTTGACTTTGGAATAAATACAATACATCTGATAAATAAAATGAGTATGCAGATGCTTTGAATACTTAATATCTAATATTCAAGAGCATTTAAAAAGCAAATTTTTGCAAAATTTCAAGTTTTTAGGCCAAAATCTTGACAGTTGAAGATATTTAATTTATACGTCAAAAATAAACATCCAAATGTCAATACTAAAATGACCATAGTTTCTGTTATATATGACATATGGCCATGAAACTTGGCAAACTATCTCATTATTGCCTAAGCCTAGGTTATGCAAAGTTTTATAAAGATTGGTCAAGTCTTTCTGTCCTATTAGGTCCAAGGACACAGTTATCGTCCTTTGGTTTTCGTTGTCTACGAATATAGTCCCTAGTGTAAACAGTGTATAACTTGCATGTTTTATTTAATACACTTTCCCAATTTATTTCTTTATATTAAATGCATGAAATATTAAGTAGGGGGATGTAATTACATGTCAAAAAAATTTGGGTGCTGAAACTTTATGTTAAGTAGTGATTTGGTCCAGTTCTAAAAGGTCAAATTTTATCACGTCTGAAGCTGTCAAACTGAATTTTACACCCCCTTAACACAGAATTGTCAATATTTTGAGTTAGAGCTGGGAGAATTTTCTATAATTTTGATATTATTTGTCTCACTGGTAGTACACTACACTGTAAAAATATTTTTGAGAAAGAGCAGGTGCGATTTTTTTAATTTGAATTTATTGTCTAAAAGAAATGCACTACGAAATAACTGTGTTCTCGGGCCTTATAGTTCGTGATATAAAGTATTCGTTCCATGCTCAGATTAATGAAGAGTTGTTTCTATGCGGGGAAAACAAGTGTTTGAATTACCAGATATATAGTTATTTACATGATGATGACATGCAGATTTCATGCATTCGTCCACCAGACAGCAACG
>CM034359.1:24824023-24937538 GCA_019925275.1 Mytilus edulis | reverse complement strand
CCTTCCAGAGCACCTCAGATCACCCTGGGGTCATTTTCACAAAAAAAACTAAGATTAATCGTAAGTATACTGAATTGTTCATGACTTAGAATCAATCTTAGTTGTAATTTTTTTTGGAAAACCGAATCCTGTTTAGTAATTGGTATGGTGCATAGTCAGTTTCATATAATGAACTTGTTTGCCTTTTCATTGTTTGTTTTTTGCCTTGGCATCGTCATTCAAAGTTGACTTCCTCATCTCCGGGTAATGATTACTGGAAGTGATGACTAGGAAGTCTCAGATGGTGGCATTTTGCATACATTTTTGTCCCCTGGGTAAGGCATTTTTGAGAACATGAAAATACTGTCGACCTGTGTGTCCTTCTATCTGTCTTGTTGTGTTACCCCTCTCACAGGTACAATTCTTGCCAGATTTTTATAAAACTTATACTATAGGTATAGGTTAATATCAGCAATATCTCGGACAAGTAATATAATGCTGGCAGATCAACTTGTTTTAAAGAGTTATGCCCCTTGGAAATATTGAATTTATTGAAAATGGCTTCATTAGCACTCTCACAGGTATTAAAGAGGGACAAAAGAAACCAGAGGGATATTCAAACTCATAGATTGTAAATAAACTGACAACGCCAAGGCTAAAAAAGACAAAGACAAACAGATAAATAATAGTACACAAGAAACAGCATAGAAAACTAATTCTTGTGAGATTTTTATAAAACTAAAAACTAAAAGTTTATATCAGCAATATATCAGACAAGTTTTATAATGGTGGAAAATTGACTTTTCTTAAAAGAGTTATGCCACTTGAAATATAAAACATGTGCATGGCAGGGGACAATGGAACAATTATATTTTTTTATTAAAAATCCACATATATATTTAACATGTATAATAAAAGCTAATGTATTTTTTTCAGGTCACATTTACAGCTTTTAAAGCAGATGATGGTTATTATGACAATTTATGTAGTGAACATTTGCATCAAAAAGAATCATTTGTAACATACAGCGAAGAATACAATATTCTAAGGAAAGAAGACAGAAAACTTCTGGTGCAAACTTTTCTGGATATTGGAAAGTTAATGGAATTTCTTTGTGAGAAGTAGTTGTACAGATGCAAAAGAAAATTTTCCATTTTGATGAACATTTTTGGCAGCCTTTTGCTGGTAAATGTTTTTAATAGATATAAACTTATATTTTAATGCTCCCAATTGACAGCTTGCAGGCGAAAAATGTAGACCATAGCAAATAAAATTGCAGACCATTTGAAGTGTTGTTGTCTGATGTCAATTTGGAGTATTATTTAAATGTTGCATTCATTTGCATAATTTGACAATCCTGCATACTAAGGTATCAAATTCATGGATGGTATCGAAATGATTCATGCAGGCGTTGGTTCACCAAACAGAATTTAAACTTATATTTTGTATGCATGCAATACTACTATCTTTTCTTTGTAAGAAGAAGTAATTTAGATGTAAAAGAATTCTTTGACATTCTCATGTACACAGTATGTTATTGTGTCTGTTACTCTTGATTTTCTAGTTCGGTAATATCAGAAATTATTGTTTTTATTTAGGTAAATAAAGCAACAGTAACATGTTTGTATTAATAAGGACTTTTATTCAAAATTTCAGATGTGATTTTCTTATATATAACAGAGATGCAACTAATCGTCGGACCTGTCAGACCTATGGGGCAGAATTTATGCAGGTCCGGCAAAACTCGTTGCTGTGCAGGACCTGATGGCCGTCAATATTTTAGTCTGCTTGGGTCAGCCAAAACTTAATTCCCCGTCGGTCCTGGCAGAGTATTTTGTTTATAAAATTGTGAATTTACAACCACGTTGCATGATTAGATAGAACAACATTCAAGGCTTCGATTACATAATAGAAATCGGGAGTTCAAACTGTTTTAATGAAACTATTATAGCCTGACACCTTCCAAATATCCTTCCTTAAAAAATAAAAATAAAACCTTTTGCAGTACAAATTTCAGTTTTGAAATCGTATGTTTGACATCGTTAATTTATTGAAATATTTATATCAAACGCAGTTATTTAGTTGTAACAGAGAATACACACCATTGGTTTGAAAAATGACGTAACTTTAACCTCCGTAGCAGAGTTCAAAAAATCTATGGGTCACTGAATATTCACAATATATTTTATTTTTTAAACTTTTCTTTCAAATTAGTTTTAATCCAGAAAAAAGTAAAAACATTGCCTGACTGTACCTTAAGTTGAATATCTATATCCAAATTCAATTAATTAAAGCTGTAAATCCATGATCACAAATTAAATTGAATGCTTTGTTTACAATTGTTGAAAGCCATGTGCTTTTTAGCGGGAAAATTCGGGAAACCCCTTAACAGGAAACAGTTACATTTCATTGTTATTTATAGACATATTACAAAGTTTTTACATAGATTATTTTGAGTGAAAATATAGGTCTGGCAGAAATGTGATGGGTCTTGCAAAACTTCGTACCCTGTAGACCCCAATGTCTGACAGGAAAAAAAAACTGTTTGCATCTCTGATATAATTAACAAAATGTTTGCAATCACATTAATTAAATCTCCATTTTAACCAGTGAGCAGTGACAGATTCACAATAATAAAGGCTTATTGCATTAATTTCTGAATTTACAGTATAATAATTAAATCCAAGCAAATAATTTCTTTTAAGATATATACATATTTATATATACATTTGTACATGTATGTAATCAGCATAGTTATGCAATATTCATTCAATCCGTTGTGTCTGATTTTGGTACAGTTGAAGTTCAACAGATGATAAATATAATGTTCCTGAAGTAAAATAATATCTATAAAGCTAGCTCTAAGGCAAGATAATTAGAACTTCTCCAAATCATATTTTAAAAGCAACTGGCACTTAAACATATATAAGCTATACATCATATCAAAACACAAGTTTACACAAGAGTGACTCTATGAACAACTTTTTTTTTAAATATTATACAAGTACAAGTTTGTTTTTTTTTACAGCATAATATATATCATATTTTGCATTTGTAAAATGAAATATCAATTACTCATAATAAGACATTTGTAAAAATATTCTCATAACAGTACTAGCATGTTAAAATATATATGGGACAGTTAAACCAAAGCAACATTAAAATGAGGCAATTTTCTGGTTGACAATTTAAAGGTAGATAATTCAACAGCATATCCATGGTTTTTTTTTTCATAACTGGACATGCATTTGTTTGCAAAATGATACTTTCTGAAATGATTTAGACCAAGCTGCATCTAAATGATTTTCTGATTTAAAAAAAAAAGTCATTATCATCATTTGTTTTTATACGACAGCCCAAAAATGTTTTGCGTCGTATAATAGTATGATGATGTTTTCGTCTGCGTCTTTGTCGTCATCGGAAGACGCATTTAGTTTCTGGACAATAACTTTAGTTTTATTGAATGGATATCTTTAAATTTTTAAAAGAAGGTTCAATACCACAAAAGGAAGGTTGGGATTGATTTTGGGGGTTGTGGTCATAATTGTTTAGGAATTAGGGGCCAAAAAAGGGCCCAAATAAGCAGTTTTCTTGGTTTTCGTACAATAACTTAAGTATAAGTAAATATAAATCTATGAAATTTAAACACAAGGTTAATGATCAAGCTTGAATGTTGTGTCTTACTTTCCCAAACTGTTTAGGGTTTGACTTATGCGGTCAAATAAAGCTGCATCCTGCGGAGCACTAGGGTAATTGTTTTCTTGATTTAATGTGATATATTGTAATATTTTCCAGGTCAAAAGATATCTAAAGATGAAGAGAGACAAACTCCCATTCGGCCTAGCCAAGATCAGATGTGCATTTCATATTGGGTCTATGTTATAGGCTTCCAAAGACAAGAAGATAAACTTTACATAAGTAATACATCTTTGAACTGAAGAACAGAATGTAGGGTTTCACAATGAATATCAAATATCATGTATAGGTGCTACCGTTTTGAAAAAAAACACTAAAATACACGCTGAAAATGGGCAAAATTTCACGTTATGTTGTTTCATTTAAAATTTCGCTGTTTTTATCAATTGATAGTTAATAAGTGAACTTAATTTGAACTACATTATTGGTTCACTGTTATAGACAATTTATTCATCTTTCTTTTACTGGTTGTTGCAACAAAAAATCTTCAGTGGTTACAAAGTTATGATAAAAAGTTGAATACTATGCGTTCGTTATGAAATTTTGTACTTTTGTTTTTAGCTTGCTCAGTGTAGTGATAAAACAAAAAAATGAATCAAATTTATGCTATTATGTGTTTTGTTTTCCTTTCTAGTATATACATTATCATAAACTACCTCATTTATCAAAATTGCAGTACCCTAGCTGGAGATATATGCCATCAAAGTTGGATATATACAAATAAAGTGAAAAAATGTCTTGTCCGTAGACATGCATTCCCTAGTAAACTGGAAGCATAATTATACCCAATGCAACGAAGTTGCGGAGGGTATAATGTTTTTGACCCGTCCATCTGTCAGTCCGTCCGTCAGTCCTGTTTCTTGTCATCGCAACTCCTCTCAAACCACACAACAGAATTTCACGAAACCTTTTCAGATAATAAGGACAAACTATGTAGTTGTGCATATCGACTTTTTCTAGGAGTTACGCCCCTTTGAACTTATTTACTTAAATGTACTACTGCAACAGTTTGTCATCGCAACTCCTCTCAAACCACACAACAGAATTTCACGAAACCTTTTCAGATAATAAGGACATACTATGTAGTTGTGCATATCGACGGGAAATTGCAATTCAATTTTTTTTTCTAGGAGTTACGCCCCTTTGAACTTATTTACTTTAATGTACTACTGCAACAGTTTGTCATCGCAACTCCTCTCAAACCACAAAACAGAATTTCATGAAACCTTTTCAGATAATAAGGACATACTATGTAGTTGTGCATATCGACGGGAAATTGCGATTCAATTTTTTTCTAGGAGTTACGCCCCTTTGAACTTATTTACTTTAATGTACTACTGCAACAGTTTGTCATCGCAACTTCTCTCAAACCACACAACAGAATTTCACGAAACCTTTTCAGATAATAAGGACATACTATGTAGTTGTACATATTGACAGGAATTTGCGATTCAATTTTTTTTCTAGGATTTACGCCCCTTTGAACTTATTTACTTTAATGTACTACTGCAACAGTTTGTCATCGCAACTCCTCTCAAACCACACAACACAATTTCATGAAACTTTGTGGATAATAAGGACATACTATGTAGATGTGCATATCAACAGGAAATTACGGTTCAATTTTTTTTCTAGGAGTTATGCCCCTTTGAACTTATTTGCTTCAATGTACTTCTGCAACAGTTTGTCATCTCAACTCCTCTGAAAACACACAACAGAATTTTTTTTCTTATACTTATTTAATTTCTCCAATGACAATGTGGGGACGTGGGGTATGTGAGCGTGCTCACTAAGGTTCTTTAATTACATTAACGTTGCATTGCTAAGTTCCTATTCTTTTGTAGATATGAAAACAATACTAACATTTTTTTCTACCATTTATTAATAGAGGAAAAATTTCAAAAATATGTCAGAATGTCTTGTCCGTAGACACATGTCTTGTCCGTAGACATGTCTTTTTATCAATATTGCTTGGCTTTATGGGTCTAAATTAGGCCTATGTGTTGTTTAAACTTAGAAATATCTTATTTTTAATAAATAAATGGTAATTTAAGTGTTCTCAATTTTGTACAGGAGTGGATTTTAAAAAGTGACAGATTATCAGTCATAAAAAGCATACCTTATTTTACTGCAATATTGTTTATTCCAGTTTCTGCATTTCTTAAAAGATTAACTAAATCATTTGAAGAAAAAGTATTTCTCTCTCTAACTTTATCTTTTGATTTTTAGTATTAACAGCATATGAGGAAGTGTCTACGGACAAGACACTTGTACATAACAAGTATTAAATTCAATTATTTGTCTGCTATGGAACTTAAACCTTATTTACAGGTGATGAAAGTTATCTATTCAAATTAAAACTCAGTATTTTCAACATATAAAATATAGTCACAATTAATTCTAACAAATTTTTTTTTTTAACTGAAATTGTCTTGTCCGTAGACATTACCACAATATATTTGTATCCAATTTCCTAGAGTTCAGCCTAACTTGATAGGTAAAATGTATGTTATTTTTTCAAGAGAATACATTCAACTATGTCAAAATTGAGTTTTAATAATAGTTTGATTGTTTTAAACAGTCAGATGAATGGATTTCAGTTAAGAATATGTGTCTTCATTTTGGCTTAATCAATAAATTATTGAGATGTAAAGAATTATGGGTACATTTTTATATTTTCTAAAATTTAAAAAACAAAGCTTAAAATTTAATTGGTAAATTTTAATCTTAACTTTAACAATCATCTTTGAAAGCATTTAATTGAATATCAATAAAATGTCTTGTCCGTAGACATTATCAAAATGTATTTGTTTTCATTTCTTCGAAGTTGAGCATCATTTGATAGATAAACCTGATAAAATGTATGTTTTTTTTTCAAGAGAACACTTTCAGCTATATCAAAATTAGGTTTTAATAATACATTTCATTAAATATGAATACAATGTCTTGTCCGTAGACAAAACATATAAATTGTATTGCTAAGTTTGATTGTTTATTGTAAGAATATGCATCAAGTTATTTTAATGTTCTATACACCAAAAGAAAGGTTTTTTTTTGGAAGTTTTGTTATTTATAGATAAGTTTAGATACAGTTTTATCAGATAAGATTAATAATCAAAGAAAGCTACTGTTGTTTGAAATAACTGTGAGTTAAACATGTTCTTGTCAATTTTTTTTCAATCAAAATAGTTGATATTCAATAATTCTAAACATATTGTGTTGTCTTTGTCATTGACCAAAAATCTGTCACTGGTGACCATGTCTTGAAGGAAGCCATTAAAGAAAATTTTACAGTTTTTAAACACCATTTATTTAATAAAAATATTAAATATTTCTTCCAAAAACTGCATGTAATTATATAAATGCTTCCATTGTTAGCCTAACGATGACAATTTTTCATAATTTAAACCATTTTTGAACCAAAATATTCAAGAGAGTTTTTCCCTGAGGTGATACTTTTTGACTTCATGTGGAACACAAAATGCACATCTGACTGTGGCTAGGCCGATTGAGGAACAGAATGGTTTGTTGTACATCGTCCAATACAGTGACTAAAGGAATGAAGACGATGTACTATTTTGTAAATGGGAAAAAATACTCTATTGTATAAATTAATTACATCTTGTTTTGTTTTTTTTAAATTAAGATTTTAATGGCTATACATATGAGACAATATCTGAAAAAGTATAATTTCCATGTCCTGCTATTCACCAGCAATTATTTTTTTATTCAGGCATCTTTTTGGAAAATTTTAAGTTTCAGTATTAACTCGGTATATAATGCACCAACTGCAATCAATTAAACCTTCTTTTTAATATTTCATCTAATGAAATATTATAATTTAAATGGTCAACCCCCCCCCCCAAAAAAAAATCATGTTGTCCCCTGTTATTTTCTGAAAATTATATCATTCAAAGAATATCTAAATTAAATAAACAGCCTTGCGATTTTCACAAATCTGATAGATAATATAATATACTTCTCCATTACTGGTCTTATTGAGCATCTAAGAGAATTTTGCATTTTTAAGGGACTTTTGAATGTTGTCCCCAGGGGTACTTTCCCTCCTGTTACCGCTGGTTTTTTTTCCACCTGTGGACACGTTTGAAAGACCAAAAATGTATTTCTTGTAATGTAATGTGAAGAGCATTATTTCCTGAATGTATGAATCATTTGTTTAGGTGAATAGCAGCCAGTTTAAAAAAACTGAACTCCCTAGAGATCAGAATTTTGAGAAAAATAATTTTGTTCTCTATTTCATTGTCAGCATTATAACAGTACATGTGTTTTGATAGTGTCTTATCAAATTGATATGTAGATGAAAGTAAAGTTCTTCACAATTCGAATAAATGAACAAAAAGTACTGCGTAATTCCTTTCTGTTACGTTCTGTCATGTTAGCTGATAAAAAGTAACAGCAAAACCATAATCAGTAACAGGAAGGATGTTCAAGACAATTTCACTGATGAATCAAAAAGTTTATCTACTATATGTCAACCATTTCATTTAATATGAATTATCATCACCATATTAAATAAATTTCAAAGTAATATACAGTATATTGAATGCAATATAGGTTTTTTGCTTTAGATAACAGCAGAGAACATTGTGCAATTCTAGTATAGTAGATAGTAACAGAAAGGAATTTATTTTAGTATTTTCATTACCTAGGCAGATTTTTCATCTGGCATATACAGTTTCAAAGGATAAATGACATTGTTTGCTGTTATCTTCCAATTGTGACCAATCTTAGATGATGTATTTTTCTTCAACTATAAAATAAAGCATTTTTTTAAGAAAAAAAATCCTTTCTGTTACCAACTTTGTCCTGTTACCGTTGTCCTGTTACTCAAGATTCTTTCATGTTACCGACATCTCTGACTATATTTTAGTATATTTCTAAACCTTTTGTATTACAAATGCTGAAATCAATAATTGACATTTACTAAACTATTGCAGGATATATACTAGTCTAGTAAATCACAAATAGTGTCTAAAACTTATTCCATATTCTCATCAGAAACCTTTTAAAATTGATTAAATTTGGTAGCAGGAATAAAAAGAGGGGCGAAAGATACCAAAGGGACAGTCAAACTCATAAATCCAAAACAAACTGACAACGCCATGGCGAAAAACGAAAAATACAAACAGAAAAACAATAGTACACACGACACAACATAGAAAACTAAAGAATAAACAACACGAACCCCACCAAAAACTAGGGGTGATCTCAGGTGCTCCGGAAGGGTAAGCAGATTCTGCTCCACATGTGGCACCCGTCGTGTTGCTTATGTGATTACAAATCCGGTAAATAGTCTAATTCGGTAGGTCATATTCATGAAAGATAAACGGATAGATAAGACTTACTGTAACTGGTGTAAACAACACAAACATTGAAAAAATTAACATCACAGCACTTATAACTGAACAAAGAACAACACAAACCCATTAAAAAAAACTATTGCAGATCTCGGGTGCTCCGGAAGGGTAAAAAGATCCTCCTCCGCATGGGGCTCCTGTCGTGTTCCTCATATTAATATAACACGCTAATAAAGCTAGATCGATAGGTTGCATTCGGAGAAGAGGGGGCGGGAGTTGTAGTTAATACATGTATAACATATCCGCAATCATCTGTGAAACAGATATTTCATACCGCTCAACCAACTCGTGATGGCGTTCGTAAAATTTACAAAGAGATGATTTGAATTCACCACTTGGAACTCTTGGTTTGACAATCTTCTTTTGAGCAACAACCCTCTATCAAGGAAATCATAATACAAAATACATGCCCTGGAATACCGTACCAACTTCGAGATATATACTCCAAATGCAGGCGATGAACTAGTATTAATATACACTGTTTAATTTGTCAATATCGACAATATCAAATAATCCTTCTGTGGTGAAGACTTTTTCTGAATCCTCGAGTTTTGACCATTTGGTTGCCGAATACTCATTAATTGAAATGATATGGATCGGATCAGAAAAACAGAAATCTCAGATAACAGTGCAATGAACAATGAACAATGAGATCTGAATTATAGGTTAAAAAAAGAGGGACGAAAGATACCAAAGGGACAGTCAAACTCATAAATCTAAAACAAACTGACAACGCCATGGCTAAAAATGAAAAAAGACAAACAGAAAAACAATAGCACACACGACACAACATAGAAAACTAAAGAATAAACAACACGAACCCCACCAAAAACTACGGGTTAAATCTACACGGATTGATAAATATTATAAAGTTGTCTTGATAAGAAAGGGAACATGCAAGACCCTTTTCATATCCATAGCTGTTGAATATATTGAAGACTATTTATATAGGTCCCCCTTACATGTAACCATATAAATCAACTAAACAAGACCTTTTGTGTTCACATTTGACTTTGTCCAACCATCCCCTTTCTTATTATGAATATCTTGAAAACTTTTCATGTCGGCACCTTCACCCGTTATTATTACAATGCAATTGTCAATGCTATATATAGAAAAAGAAGACCTTTAGAGGTATGTCCAAAACATGAATTGGTTTCCATATTGATGATATCGACTATATCAGGTCAAAATTAATAATCACCTGCTACTACAAATGTGTCTCTGTCGTAGCAAAAACAATATTAGCCTACAATATAAAATTTTATACCTTTCACGTTTCTTCTGGTAGAAGAGGCAAAAGATACCAAAGGGACATTCAAACTCGTAAGTCAAATCAAACTAACAATACCCTGGATAAATAAAAAAGAAGAAAAAAAGAAAAACAGACAAACAATACTACACCAAACACATCGAAAACTAAAGACTGAGCAACACGAACTTCATCAAAACCTTGGGGTGATCGCAGGTTCTCAGGAATTGTAAGCAGATCTTTCTCCACATGTGACACCTGTCGTATTTCTCTTATGTAATACATTGATAAGATAAATCAAATGGTTAGATATCAAGCAATAGCGGAAAGGTAATTGTCTCTTATCTAACCCTTAGACATCACCAATTCTAGACCATCGGATGTAAAATATTTTAACCCTGAAATTTGACGGAAAATGAGAAATTTAAAAAATTGAAACACTATTTTCATGACAAAGGATAAATGAGACTTACCTGTCACTGGTATAAACAACACACGCATTGACAAATAAAACATCACAAAGAACAGCACTTATAACTAAACCAAGAACAACACGAACCCCTTTAAAATAAAACTATTGGTGATCCTGAAGGGTAAGCAGATCCTGCTCCGCATGGGGCTTCCTGTCGTGTTCCTCATATTAGTATAACCCGCTAATAAGTCTAGTTTGGGGAAAAGAGGAGGGAATTGTAGTTGAGACATGTATAACATATCCGCAAACATCTGAAACGGATATTCCATACCGGTGAACCAACTTGTGATGGCGTTCGTAAAATTAATTAGGCCTTTTAAAAATATTTTGATTCGAGCGTCACTGATGAGTCTTTTGTAGACGAAACTCGCATCTGGCGAAAATATAAAATTTCAATCCTGGTATCTATGATGAGTTTATTTACAACCACTGAGTCGATGACACTGCTGGTGGGGTTTAAATTCCACGAGGGTATCACCAGCCCATTTGTCAGCACTTCTGCCTGACTTTTCAGATGTATGAAGTTTGATTACAGTGCAATGAACAATGAGATCTGAACTATAGGTTTAACCTTCACGAATTGATAAATATTATAAAGTTATGTTGATCTAGTATAAACAATGACCATGTCTTTACGACCAATTATTATTGACTTTGTCATACTGTCAAAGCATATGAAAGGAGACCAATCAGTTATTGGTAGCTCCGGTATTATTTCCTGACTACTCGAACCATCTGGACTGACTCTGTGAACATTGTGGGAATGGTCGTACGCTACCAGAATATATCCCTCATCATCTGTTGTCACCCCTCTAGGCCGCCTAGTGTTATCAACACCAGTGAATCTGAAAAGAATATTTGCATGCATGTCCATGCATATCAACTTATTGTAGTCTGTACAATAAATGTGTCCGTTTTTTCCTACACTGAATCCGTCTGTCGTGAATCCTGGCAATGGTTTGCTTGATTGAACTGTACAATCAATGTCTAATATCTTTATTGTGTTGTCGACGCAAACAATAAACTTGCTGTTGAAGAATGCAATAGCAGTACAACATAGTCCCATGTGCATTGTTTTAACTATTATCCCCTGACTAATATCTACGAACACAATGTCTTTTTTATATGGTAAAGTCACAGCAATATTTTCATTGTTAATTATTGCAAAGCTATCTGGATTTCCAGGTAATTTTATTTTCTTCTGATGTCCACCAGATAACGTACAGGTAAAAATCTGATTCTGTTTTCCGTCGGCGATTATAAGAAGCCCATTGCTATTAGTTTGGATGTCATATATTCTTTTCTTTTTCAGCTTGAAACTAGATTGTTCATCGTACCGAATGACTTCATCTACTGAAAGAAAACAAAAACAAAATTTCTCGGTATTTTTTTTTACATATAATTGAAAAACAAAACGGGGGAATTTCCCTAGAAACAACTGACTCCTAATTTGTCTTCAGTGCATCGAAAAAAATCCAACCCGAAGCCGGGTCTCATATGGCCACTTAACAAAAAAAAAAGAATAATCACATAAAGGATGAAATGTAAAAACCTGAACGTATAAAATGTCTGTATATTGATTTATATTTACGAATGATGTCCTTGTACCGATAATGAAGTTTTGACATATCAGTTGCGATACAGGGAAGCCCAAGTGTAATAATTTTTCAGTAATGCAGAGATTTGGTCAGTTGAATTTTATTGTTATATAGTTTGCTTTATACAAGACCTGTTTAAATTTCAGCAAGCTAGTATTATGGAATTTACATCCATAATTGGTTTCAATGAAGTTCATGGATGGTTAAGTTAACCAATTATAAGGTTAGGCTAAATAGATTCATAATGTTATACATTGTATATCATTGAAGACTGATAACATAAAAAGGCTTTCATGCGTATTTAACATTACTTTTTTGTTTTTGTTTTATTTTGTTATTCAGTTTGTCGGTAACGACTTTCCTTCAAGATATTCAATAATTTGCTTAGTATGTGTTGTAAACATAATATACTCGAATACACTAACATTAAATCCTACCAAAGTATACAATTACCTGTCGAAACTGTCGGGTTAATATTTTGGTCTTGGCACTGCAAAAGTAAAACAATTATCATTAACTCCAAGATTAATTCTAACAAAACACAAAATAATGTGAATTCGAAGATGTATGTTTCAAACAAGATGTCAAAAACTCTAGATTCGCTTATTTGTATTTTTGTTGTGTTTGCATAAATCATAGTCACATTGATGCAATATGTAAAAACAAGTGTCAATTGATTTTGTGTTCGTAATTCTTGTTTTTTTTCCACAGCTTATGCAGAATACGGACAATTAACCGCTGGTGCGTTAGCAATAGACATTTTTTGATTAATGTAAACTGTACTAGGACTTAAACATTTCCATAATATTTCTTGTAATAATAAAGTGTCTACAAAAAGGGAAAAATACCGATCTCTTCAAGAAAATTGAAAATGAGAAGTCTAATTTAAAAAATTAAAAGCTCAAACACATGTAACGAATGGATAAACACTTGTCATATTCTTGTCTTTTCTTGATATCAAACTTACTGTAAGCTCATCTTTAAACCATGTCGTCTTCAGTCCCTCTGTAGAATTATCTTTGTCATGTTCTGAACAATAGTATTTGTTGTCGCCAGAACTTTCAACATCCTCCTTTGTTACTCTGCCATTCTTAGCATGGGGATCTCCATTTTTACACTTAAACTTAATTGTGTATTTCAGATTAAGTAATTTACCTTGATGTTTTAAAATTGATACTTTTTTTTCAAGGTCATCCAGAATTTGAAAACAGATATTTCCAATGTCATGACTCACATTGCATAGCTGAACTGCTATTGTATTTGCTGAGAAACAGAGCATTAAATTTCCATTCTTCCTGGATTCGTCCAGACAGAATACTCCCATTCCATGATAGAAAGCAACATTATTAGATTGTTTATTTGTGCACACCGTGTATTTTCTAACAAAGTGGAAGAAAATGTGATTAAAGCAAGCGAGTGGGAGAAATTCGAATTCAAATAAAACCCAGGGAGATGACGCCTGTAAACCATATTCGATCCGAACATCTTTGATTGATGTCTTTTTCGTAATCATACAAGGTATATAATATGGTATTGTACTTCGATTATCTATATTTTCAGTTGTGATATTTGGTTGAATTATTATATCAAAATTTACCATAATGCGTAGTAGATATTGTCTTTTTTTCCTTGATTTTAATTCAGGAACCTTTTTCAAAAGTTTAGACATCAGATCAGGGCTAACTTTTCCCGTTGCTTTTAATTCTCTCCAATCGTCAGAGGTATCTGTGTCATCATCAACTTTATCAGTAACAAAACATCTACAGGCATCAGCAAGCCATTTAGGTTGAATGATGATGTAGTTGGAAATATTTTCAAAGAAAATAAGCGCTCCTATTTCATGTTGGTACTTTAGAAAACTAACCACAGTTTCTTTCTCGTTCATTGAAACTATCGAGGCCAAAAAGATAATATCCGCAAAATCTAAGATACGTTCGTTCTGACGTAATTGTTCTATTGCATTCTCTAAAAAAGTCCACTCTAATGGAATTGGATTTTCCCATATGGAAGATTTTTTGGCTTCCCTGAGGATTTTGGTCCTCAGATGATCAACTTCATCATTACTTGAATCTATATTCGATAGAAAGTAATATGCCATAATATGTTTTCTTTTTTCCTGATTCTTTAAATGATTATTGATTTTTGTTTTAAACTCTTCTTTCTTTGTTTCCAACAACTCTTGCTACAAAAGTTAAGACCCAATCACAAAAACGAATATCTTTAAGATAATAAGTTATACATTAAAGTACAGTGCATTATATGTGTGGCTTATCCAAATATTTAACACATCACGTGATTTTGATAGGATTCATGACAAACTTTGACTTTTTATAATCCAATAGACCGTATATACTAACTTAAAGGCGTCTGTAATAACTTCCGATTGAAAAAGAACAAAAACCTTCTTGATTTCGTCGAATTGAAAATGTCGGAAACCGACGATTCTTTTATTTTCTCTTGATGTCTCAGATAATAATGTGGAGTGTTTCAATTTGAAATGATTAAGCCTGATACTCTCACCATCAAGTATATATGATTAATTACATTTACGTTGGATTTGAATTTGAGGTCTACGCAAAATTAGATAGAAAATAAAAAATAAGGAAGTAAATTTTAAACTGTATTCGGCATACTACTTTTCAGTTACTGTTTTAAAAAAAAATTTGTTGTATTTTGTTTGGATTAACAATACCACTCCTCCATTAATGGACTGGAAATTGATCTGTCAAATTAATTTCCACGTCGATATGTTTTATTCAGAACAAATTTTTAAAGTTATTTATTGATTTTAATACACGTTTCTATCAAATCTATTTAACAATAAATTCGATATTCGACCGATGGTTAACCGTTGACAACAATAGTATATAATATATTTAGTTACATAACATTAAAAAAACTGTCAAAGGAATTAAAAAAATATATATTTATATACACGATCAACCATTGTTTTCTGTATAAAGTCCGCTCTTCACTTTTGATGAATAATATTATATCTGTTTTGTTGTAATCTACATACTAGTTATTTTTAGTTTATATTTAAAATTTCTCAAAACTATGGTGTTCCACAACGAATACAAATTTCTCTGTTTTTACAAAATATGAATGTTGTCAAAAGTTTTAAACGAAAACAAAGCGAATATGTGGTTGTTTCTTAACCAAAGTGTTCACAAAATTGTTATTTAACGTAGATCATGTACATGTACGCCCTAATGCTATTGATTAAGCGTTTATATTTATTCTTTATATTAGTTTATTAAGTTAGTAGATACGATAAGATTGTCAATGATACAATAATTTGCCAAAGACCAAAGGAACAAGCGTTTGTGTACAAATGGAAATGCATGTGTAGATCATGCACCATCAAATTTGGTGTATAAAGTCAGCTTTTTAAAAAGGAGTATTTTCAGACGAGAACGTTTCCAAAGAATGCATTTTGCTTATAAACAAAAAGGATATCATTTTAAAGACATTCCATACATTGTATTTGTACTGGAAAAAAATGGAAGTAAAAGAGGGACGAAAGATACCAAAGGGACAGTCAAACTCATAAATCTAAAACAAACTGTCAACGCCATGGCTAAAAATGAAAAAGACAAACAGAAACACAATAGTACACATGACACAACATAGAAAACTAAAGAACAAACAACACGAACCCCACCAAAAACTAGGGGTGATATCAGGTGCTCCGGAAGGGTAAGCAGATCCTGTTCCACATGCGGCACCCGTCGTGTTGCTTATGTGATTACAAATCCGATAAATAGTCTAATTCGGTAGGTCAAATTCATGAAATGGAAGGGAATTGTAGTTACGACGTAAGGAATATATCCGATATCATTTGTGAAACGGTTATTCCATAACGGTCAACCAACTCGTGATGGCGTCCGTAAAATTTACGAAGGGATGATTTCAGCTTCACCATTTGAAACTCTTGGTTTAATAGCTTCCTTGTGAGCAGTAACCCTCTATCAAGAAAATCATGATAGGAAATGCAAGCACAGGAATATCGTATCAATTGGGAGATATATACCCCGTATGCAGGTGCTGCTGGAATGTTGCTACTTAGAAATGGAAAGTTCACAATTGGAAAGCTGAAATCATCTCTTTTGTCGTAAAGTTTTGTCTTCAACCGACCCTCATTGTCAATTTCTAGATGTAAGTAAATATATGAAGCCGACTTAACTGTATCTGTAGTATCCTTTATCTCCAATTCGATGGGATAGATGCGATCCACATAGTCACCAAATTTTGAATTGTTTAGTGAAAGAACGTCATCTAGCGTTAACTAGCGTTGTTTTTATTGTTCCATTAACGTAAGCAAACTTTTTACATTTACGTTCGCTGTAATTTTAAACTGAATTCAACACATTAAAGGACAGATGAAATAAAAAGGTTAGGTGATATAAACAAGGATGCACGTGCCATTGTCAATGAAATTAACAGCGTAAAAATAGATAAAAATTTCGATAAACAGATTAGCATTGGTTATCTCAACTCGATTGAATTTCTCATTTTCGCCGTACCGGCTCAAGCGAGAATGTTTATTTTGTTGAAATGACAAATAAAAATCTATAATTATTGTCTGATAGACAGGCAAATGTTGAGGCAAGGTAGATTTATTATACCCATTTATTTTCGATAACTGTGACTTTATCATATCCGCCATTTTTCTTTTGTTTATATTAATTTATTGATATCAACATATTGCACGGTTTTTTTTAGCAGTACTTCTGAAATTATTTTATATATGCTGAAATGCATACTATGCATTTTTAATTTCAATGCTTTTTTTTGTTTGAAAAACTGCAATTTTATCGTACGCATTTACAAAGCAGAGTTACCGAACGTTATTTCTACTGACAAATTGCATGTAGGGAAAAGTCAACATCCTAGTTAAACTTAATGTTCATATCAGTAAAGAATGCACATCCTTTATCCTTACGTAAGTATTTCATGAAAAGGCTAATTTAAGACTTGTGGGACATTTTGCTAATGATTAGGTCACATTTCATCTAAACTGTTGTATGTATTTTTCAGATTTACTTTTTATACGACGGTTTAAGTGAACTGCAAAGCAAGATCAAAGCATCTGGTCGAAGTTAATCGGTTTGGTAACTTTCATTAGGAACGCTTAAATATATGAACACATAAAGGTGATCATTGAATTTTGTATACAAAGGTTATATAGTTTTTATTACACTGACAATTAACTATAATTACAAATCAAAGTAATTCATCAAACTTGAGAAACCTATGTCATTAAATGCTTGTACGTGTTTAAACATTACCTTAATTTTGCCTGTCCCTGTACCTACGATTATAATTGGTGGTTGTAACTTTTTTGAATCTCCAACAGTAGGTTTTGTAAAGCAGTGAACGTTGTTTATCCAAAAGTCGATGTATTCTGTATAAAAAAAAATGGTGAGACGTTGTTGAAATTGCGATGAAGCCAAACGTTTGTCTATTGGTAATGATATTTTTCAAACTTCATTGTTGCCATTCAGATTTGTATGACAAATTATACATGTATCAAACACCTTTAAATGGGCATCGTTTGGAAATAACATTTTCCAATTATTTTTTATATTAACAAATATGTTACTAATGAATAGCTTTGTATCTATTTTGTCAGCTTATGTAATGTATTTCGGTTGTTTCCGGTAATAAGTTAATACTTCAGTTTTATCATATATCTTTTGTATAGTTATTTTATAAAATTTACTGTTTGCAAAAGTATAAACTATTTTAAATAATAGGGCTGTTCTGGTACCTTACAGAATACCCTGGCCGTTTTTGGCACAATTTTTTAAAACTTTTTGTCCTCGATGTTGTTCAACTTTGTATTTGTTTCGGCTTTCAAACTTTTGTATCTGGGCGTCACTAGTAAGTCTTGTGTGGACAAAATGCACTTTTGCGTATTAAGAGTTTAACTTGTTGCCTTTTGTTAGCTATTATTCGTGTCTTTCTTTGTCAATTGTCCTATTTATTTATATTGTAGTCCTGTAATGTTGTGTGGTCATTTTAATGTTATATTTCACATTGCCATAAAAGAGAAAGGTTTGGCATGCCACAAAACCAGGTTCAACCCACCATTTTTTCCTTTAAAAATGTCCTGTACCAAGTCAGGAATATGGCCATTGTTATATTATAGTTCGTTTCTGTGTGTGTTACATTTTAACGTTGTGTTTCCGTTGTGTCGTTTGTTTTCTCTTACTTTTGAGTGTGAATTCACATTACTATAAGACGTGTCACGGTACTTATCTATCCAAATTCATGCATTTGGTTTTGATGTTATATTTGTTTTTCTCATAGGATTTTGTCTAATGCTTAGTCCGTTCCTGTGTGCGTTATATTTTAACATGTTTAATGTTGTGTCGTTGTTCTCCTCATATATTAAATGCGTTTCCCTTCACAGTTTTAGTTTGTTACCCCGATTTTGTTTTTTGTCCATGAATTTATGAGTTTTGAACAGCGGTATACTACTGTTGCCTTTATTTACCAATACAAAATTGTGAGATGCCAATCAGAAAAAGAGCAGCTAAAGATATCAATAAAATAATCAAACTATTGCGTTAAAAACTTGATAAGAACACAAATGACGCCTTTAAATAACATTTTTTTTAATCCACTTCATAGAAGTCTAAAGACTGATCAACACGAACCTCAGAACAATCCGGGAGAGATCTCATGTCCTTTAGGAGGGTTAACATATCATGCTGTATATGTGGCTATCGTACTGTTGTTGCTAATGTGTAAGTACAAACCCTGGGAGAAGTTTAATTCGCAACGCTCTATAATTTTTCTTTTACTTTTGCGATAGAATTAAAACCTTTGACTTTTTACCTTTTACAAAGTATTTCCCAATCCAAACTAAAAGACCAATAAAACTTAAACATTGTTGTTACCTCCAATGCTGTCAAAACCGCTGGAGTCACTTGTAAAGGCCATAACATCTTTTGAAATATCTGCAACAAGGAGGAAAATACAACTGCTTGATATGAAAGCTTGATGCGTTGCGTAGTATTCCCTTTCTCCAGCAAAATCCCATAAATCACAGTCAACATACTCCATATTATCTTCATTTGAAATCATCTGTGTGTGTATTTGGTCTAATAGACGTTGTTTGCCTGTCACCACTTTGTTAATGTCAATTTTCTTTCTGGTTTGTATCTTAATACCGATCTGCTGCTCAGCGAAACTCACTGACTTTCGATCTCCATTGTCATTTTTTATGGACACAGAGATAGGGCTATGCCCTATATTTTCACTGGTAGAAATGTGTGTTTCTGAAATAACTTCTCCTGTCTCTTGGTCAGATGAGACAACTGTATGGTTACTAAGTCGTTCTCCACTAATTGATGAATCCGATCGATTGTCGGATCCAGTCCCATCTGCATCAGAACCACTCACGTTGGTTGGAAGATTTTGCTCTATTCCTTTTAGTTTTGCCAGGGCTCTTTTTAATTTATCTGCATGCACTAACTCGTGTTCCTTTTCTTTTGTAGGATAGAAATAATAAAGTAAAAATTATTAAAAGAATGTATTTGAAATAAGTTTATATTGGCTGCATTGGTAAGAAAAAGAGAGACGAAAGGTACCAGAGGGACAGTCAAAATCATAAATGGAAAATAAACTGACAACGCCTTGGCTACAAGATAAAAAAAACAGACATAAAACAGAGAACATCATAATTTTTTAGTATTTAGAAGAAAAAAAATATTCTATTAACAATTTTCATCTACGTCATTCTCTGATTGATTGGCAATACTTCCACTTATCACATATTCGTTACCAAAAAAATGGATTTTGCATGTGTAATTACCTTACAACTGTCCTACTCTTATTGTTACCCGCTGTAAAAAAAAGTGGTTATTGGTTATTATGCCCCGATTCCAATGATGCCATTGCGTCCTAAACGACAATGGCGAACAATGCTAGTGTTTGTATTAATAATTATGATAGCTATGCTACAATGGCCACTAGTAACAATGTCAAATCCAATATTATCGATTTGGACCAAGTTATGAAAAAATGGAATTACCATGCCATTAATGCTGCTTCCTATTGAATTAATATAATTTCACGTACCCTGTAACATAAATATCAGCAACTAAGACCGAGATGATCTGTAATTGTGAGTTTACCATCATGTACAGGTTCGGAAAATCCACTTTAACTCTCGTTGAATAGCATAAAATTTCTGACCTTTGTTTGCTTATGTAAGTATTACTGTAAATCAAATCATAGATTTGACAGAATAAGCTAACGTATATACTATAGGAACAGGCAGGGAGATATTATACTTGGTAAAAAAAAGGGCATGGTTCTAACAAACCGTTCTCCCAAACATAAACGAAAAAATATTGATTAATATATTGTCAACTGATTTTACTCTTTTTAACACACAATGCAATTACAACTGTTGCATAACTATTCTTGTCGATTTCATTTTGTTTTCATGTTCAAATATCTAACAGAAATTCAGAAAATATAATGACTAAAATTTAGTATTTTTCTTAAGCCTGACGTCATAGAAAGATGATGTTCTCTGTTATACGACCTTGTAAATTGTATCTGTTAAACAGAAAAAAGAAAATATCATATATGACCAGACGAGTATAGTGTTAACCACCCATTTTTGTTAGAATAATGTAAGCACACTTGCTCTTATTTAGATCACGAAATATCCTCAGTTATTTGTTAAACATTGCGTTGCCTCTCCAAATAGACTTCAACATTGTGTATTACATTTACAGCTGTTTTATTTTCACGACGACCCACCGTCAATTTGTATATATTATTCAACGTATGAAGAAAACCTGAAAATCTAGGATGTTAATTTTTTTTATATTGTCATACCTTTATATGATTCCCATTGCCCATCTCTCAATCTTATTTTACATTTAGAAACTTCAATGTTGACTCCATCTGTACTTTGAACACCTTTAATACTTTGTTTTAGTAATCTTCGTAATAAACAGGTCTTTCCGACACCTTTTTTCCCCTATAATAGCTACTCGAATATGTCGATGTCGCTCCTCCCCAGAACGTATATCCTTTAGATATGTTTCTTTTGTTTCGTCATCAAGATAACGACTTTCTATCGAATACAATTTGCGAAAATAAACAGAAAATATATACAAGACAATTACTATCAACAAAAATCCGTTCAGTTTTACTATGTTTTCTTATCAATTTTAAGTAAAGTGCATGCATATGAAAATTAATCATTAATAGATTATACAGGGTTTCTTGAAGACTTCAACTTCACTAGAACATACGAACAGAAACATCCAAAATCTTGGAAATCATACCACAAATCCCAAGTTCCATTTCGAAAAACAGAAGATTATTTCCATGTGGGTGTTGATAGAAACCGTCTAATCTATAGAATTTTTTTAATTTTGCCCGATTCCAGCTGGTGATGACATTTTCCCTGTGAGTCAATTCTTATAGCATAAGATACATGCATCCTATAGACGCTTACCATGCCTGCTTCTCTTTTATTGAATGCGAATCCCTTATCATTCTAATGGTATGTGAGTAATTATGATATGCCTTTATGGTCGAGTTATGACATTCGGATATTGATAGACTACTAAATATTAGTTCCTTTCATGCACGTTATAAGATATATAATGGAATCTTGATTTTAAACATACCTTTCCAAATGCTTCGACATACTGTAGCGATGAAAACCACACTTAAAATAACTGAAATCGAGCACATCATTGGTTTTTAGGTTAATACATATTAGATAAAGAATTGGGTATATTCATCAATTAATTTATGGTTGACTGGTTTTTGCCGAGGGAACCATCCTGATGTTGGGGTAACAGGAATATCTGCAGAGTGCTTAATTGTTATTGTTATTTCTTTTAACATTTCAATTGTAAGACGTTTCAAAACATAGATCATGATTTTATCTGTTAATCGTTATTGTTGTTTCATCAAAACACATGATTGTTTTTATCTTTATTGTGTCACTATTTCGCGTTTTGGCTGTGAATCTGTTTATGGTCACTATCTTATCATACAGGGGACGACAAGTAATTCTAACGAGCGGCCAAAGATACTGTGTATATATGTAAACAACAAAGGTTATACTATTGTGTGATTGTTGTTTACAGAGAGCGAAATAGCACAAAAGCAGTAAGAATTACATGTGTCAGTTTGAAAGGCATGTGAGACTTTATAAAAAAAATGAAAATATCTTCCCTCTCATAAAAGCTCAGTTTTGAAACTTTAAACTTCTTTGTCGTTTTGACAAGTACTGCCAATTCCAACTTAAGGTCAGATTGAGAGAAAAAGTCCAGGTTTGTTTCATGAGATATCATGACCAACGCTGGCATGAAAATACGGATTTTTTGGTGTTATTAAAATTTGCTGTTACAAAAATATTAGAAATTATTATAAATTAAGGAATGTTTCTCCCTCATGCAAAGCTCTGATTCCTTTCACGAATTTGGCTATACTTTTTGAACCTTTTGGATTATAGCTCTTCATCTTTTATATAAGCTTTGGATTTTGAAGAGACATGTATTGTCGAAATGCGTACCTGGTGCTAGAAAATTGGTACCGTTAATTTTATTGATACAAGTATTTTGTCTTAAAATATCTTATCGAAAATTATAGTTTGCAAAACATCATTCAAATTCAAGCAAACACGTTTCTAAAACCATATAATCAAGATTGAATTCTTAAATGACAATTGTGTGACGTTTAGCAGACGTGTTTTTCAACAAACTTTCGACATTCTAATGGAAACCAAATGTGCTACATGTTTTGAAATATCAATTGCCTTCAATATTTCATTTCATTTTATTTAAGACTGCTTAATTATGTTAAAACGGTACCAATATCATGTCTAAAATTTATAGGGGATATTTTCAATTAAATAAAGTGTTATTTTCTATAAATGCTTTGACAAAGTTTTAAATATTGTTGGTTTTCTATTCTCATGCGATATTCAAGTGTCATTTTCTTATTCTCTCTGTAAGTTTTGATATTGTTGGTTTTCTTTTCGAATGCGATATTCAAATTTTCTTTGCAACAATATCAAACCCCAAATTTGTTTTTCTTTCTATTAGTTCTTGTAAATTCAAATAAAAGATCTTGACATATATATGGAAATGATATAGGAATTGATGATTTCAATAACTTACCTCCGCACAAAATGACATATATCACGTTTGGTTTACTATCAACTGAAAGATAATACTTATTGTGTACATTTTGTATATGATGACTTAATATTGAAATTTTCCCCTGTGCACGTGTTGATAGGAGAGAAACACATATTCAACATGCGTGTTGGGATTTTCAAGCGTATAACAAAAAGGAATATGACTGTTTGTATCCATTCGTTTGATGTGTTTAAGTTTTTGATTTTGCCATTTGATTAGGGAATTTCTTTTTTTAATTTTCCTCGGAAATCGATTGTGTGATTTTACTATTTACAAAGGAATGGTTTAATACAATGTAGTGTACATTCGGATATATTGCGTATGTTTATTATAATTATTGCGATTTTGTCATTTTAGACTAAAATACGATTTTAAGTTTTGCGATTTTGAATCAAATCCTGTTTAATTCATATAAAAATAATCAAAATGTCGCCTTTTTCGTAATAATTAAAACATTTGCAACACTTTACTAATGGGTCCTAATCGAGGTACAATTCTTAATAATATTCAAACATTGTATGATAACATAACAATATAGTATTGATACGCTATAATCGCAGATGCTTATTGTTGGTATAGATACAGATCTGCGGAGGTTTATTTTGATATGATCAATAAAATGATTATATTGCTTCTTTCATTTTCACATACCTATTAACTCTGTTCTTATAAACAACATTTTTAGGTTGGTTGTCTTCAATATCGGGAATCACTTTTCTGGAATTATACAATTACATGTTCAAAGATCTAGAAACAGATAACATGTTAGATATTTTAAATCGTTGATAAGGAAAATGAGCAACGTTTTTTTTTCTTCTGAAATATTCTTTTACAGGTGGGGTTTTTCAGACGTGATGCCAAAAAGATAAACCTGCTGTTCCTTAAAAAGACATTGCATTGCGATTTGTTTTACCTCTAACATAAAGTCATTCGAGGCATGGATATAGCTAGCAAATTATTTTCAAATATTTGAAAAAAGAATGAAAAATTTAGAAAATTATTTATACCGAACAAGGGGATATAAAAAATAGACAGTTGACGACAACGGACAAATCTACGACAAAAAGACAAAAAGGACAAACAGACATGCATTTAAATAAGCACTAAATAGTAAACCATAATCTGCATAACACGAACCTAACTAAGATTTTCATCTTTATTCATTATATGTTTATTCAATGGTGTTTATAAATTAAACATGGTACGTTCTGAGCAGAGCAATTTGAATCAAGTGTCTAGACTATCATAAAAAGGGATTTAGAATAACTGAGACCATACTATAGTTCTAATAATATGCTTTGATTCAACCGGGTGGTCAGGAGAGGAAGATAGAGCAAACTCACCAAAACTGGAGGCGCACATCGGTCTCACTCGGTGTTGTCAGAATCAATGAAAAAGGGACAGGAATCTAAGTTCAGTATTTTTGTGATTTTACTTATTACTTGATGTCATCTTTGACACAGATCATCAAACAAGTTTTAATGTTATGATTTACTATTTCACCCTTAAATGGATTCTTAA
This sequence comes from Mytilus edulis, assembly GCA_019925275.1. Classification (NCBI taxonomy): domain Eukaryota; kingdom Metazoa; phylum Mollusca; class Bivalvia; order Mytilida; family Mytilidae; genus Mytilus; species Mytilus edulis. Next base: position 24,912,453 of record CM034359.1, on the reverse strand, counting down.
AACTTCTCTTTATTATTTTCGTGCACATATAAGTTATACCCACATTAAACGATACAGCGTTTTGTATCAGTCACCACTCCATTAGTAAATAAATGTTATATTTTTAAGCTGTTCAAATACAGTCGGTTACAATTGATATAATGTTCATAAAACTCAATGCTAGTTAATAATAGATACCTTTGCACATAAGGCCAATACAATAACAATGTACAAAATTTCAGGTTAACACCTACCTAATTAATTTTCAAATTTCTACTGTCCGGTATCATTGATGAGCTGTTTGATACCAACTTTACAACTAATTTACGTAATATTAACATGATTAAAGACAACAACGATGGATGCAACAAATACATTTAACTACAATAGGCCAGCAGGTGATATAGCTTGATGTTTTAACTCATGAGTATAATTTGTATTACTTGATGAGGACGATTATGCCGAATACGCTAGACCAATAACCTCAAGGTACCTTTAAGTATATTATGTTGCCTGATTTCTATTTCGTTGATATAAACACATGTTTCTAAAATAATCTGAAAAATCAATTTAGAAATTTTTTAAAACTTAAGTTCCAAATCACCCAGATAAACTTGATCTTATATGGAGTTTTATTGTCTTCTTGTTTGAGATAAAAGAAAATTAGAAAACATTACAGATACATGGTGCTGGGAGAACTAATAATTCCAAGGGTATTAGCAGATCAGTAGCTAGTTGGTCGACAACGACGTCACTTAAAACATATGCTTTATATACTCCGTTGGTAAATATACACGTTTACCAAACATCGCTTGATTTTCTTACATGGTCTACATTTATGATAATAAGCAAAACATGTTACGAGACTCACTTGTTTACTTTCGAACATTTAGACATGTTTCCTTTATTTGAAGCGTTAACGCAACGGTAATCTACAAAAAGAAAAGAAATTATTTGAACGTACAATAATATGATGACAGATCTAGAGAATCAATAAATTAAACCGTATTTCAAGATAATTTATAAAAGCTCAGCGGCAAATAATCAATCATATAAACTAATACCAGGCTCATAAACAAAAGACTAATAATTGTCCAATAAATACTCTGTTGAATTACCTTGATTAAATCAAATGTAGTAATTATTTTTTTTTCAAATAAATACCCATCGCTTTGCACCTAATGAAGAGACTTAATTCAACATGAATAATGGTAGTTTTGTTAAATAATGTAGATACCAATGTTCAAATCACATGCATAAAACGTTTGAAAAATAGCCTCAGAGTAGATAGTGAGATATTTTTTAATCGATAGGTCTTCTATAAGAAGCATGTATATATTTAGGAAATCCTGTTAGAAAATAAATTGATTCGTTTGATTTGTAAACAAAATATCCGTCGATATACAAATTTCTCAGCAGATGCAGCTGATGTGATTACATTTTTTTTTCCAAATTATTTTAAGGTGGTACCCAACACCTTCACTATAATTAATTTGGCACGTTTAATTTTCATAAAATTTCGACAAAGTATTTGCTTTGACCCTTTGACAAACATGTACAAAGGAGTAGGTCCATTTAACAAAAAAATTTGGAAACTTTTTAATCACTTAAATGTCTATTTCAATTGATTCAATTATTTTTTGTGAAAGATTTAAACTGATTCACTCATTAAAAACGCTCCGGTTCTAGCTTAAATATGAATAATCTATCAAATATGCCAAAAAACTGTCACTTTTCAGATGGTTTTTGTCAAAAATGGAAGTGGCCGCATCCGTGTTCATCCTCGACCTTTATATATGTTATGTATTATCATTAAACACAACTTACATTTCAATATTAAGAATGAACACGAATGCGGCCACTTTCATTTATGACGGAAACCGTCTAAAATTTAACTGAAATGCTGCAATTCGAAGATTTCAGTAATTTAGCATGATTTACTATTGCAAGTACCCGATATATGTGTATGGTAATGCCAAAAACAGCCCATATGTATGTAGCAGAGGCATTAAACTTTCCAAAAAATAACTAAAAGTTAACATTTAAACAAGTTTGGGGCCAAAAAGGGGTCTTACTGAACCTACTCCTTTCAAAAATATTGAACCAACCGTTTTATCAGAAAAATTACACTGGTTGTATAGCAGTTTGACAAACACCTTTTTTTATCATTGAGAAGCTTAATATTCCATTAAAAACACAACGTAATTAAAACGTTTAGCCGATTTTATAGAGTTATCTCCCTGTAGTGTTAGGTACCACCTTAACTGGTTGATGATCAATTTTTACACCTTAGACGAGTTAGAACCCACGATATAACAGCGTCGGATTTAGTTTTGTTTTGAAATGTTATATGTTATTTACGTAAGATTTTTACCCGTTTTTCACTTACCAGGTGAAAGTTTCTCATTGTAGTTGCACTTCTTCAAATAACAAGAGCAATCTTCTTCTGATGGTATACAAAAGCATGAATGCGCAGGTCTATTTGAAAATCCATATCCGTTAGTGTAATCACATCTACAAGAGACATCCTTTGTCGTCTGAGAATCATTCGCTACCACTTGTCCTTCTTCTGCACATTCAGATTTTTTATACAAACACTCATGACTTACATTTGTGAAGAAGGGAATTGGCTGGTACCGATTTTTATCACATTGTATGCCATCCAAACCTCCTCGAATGACGATCTTTTTACCTGAAATGATATGTGAAAATAATTAGTTGTTCACTAACCATTTTGAATAGACTAAAGGTCTTTTTTTAATGTCGAGCTATTCAAACTAATGATGTGTAATTGGATCCTGTATATGTATACGGTTTTAACTATTTTTGTTATGCTACACAGATTATATAAGAAGATGAAATTGTCAGAACTTTATGCTTCTGTTTCCTTTTTGAACGGGAATTTATTCAAAATATTTACATACAATGACCAACGATAAGCAGATTGTATTGCACAAAGACAATGAGTGTAATGGAATCTTTCATTTGTAATACTTGATTACTTTGTTATAAAATAAGAAATGCAAGAAGTTCTACGTTTTATTCTTTGTTTTTATTGTGGTCATGAATATCGCATATACGTTAATACAATTGCAAAAGTAAACTGCAATGATCACGATGATGGCAGGCTTTTATTCCCATGTAAAAATAAAAAGACATAAGAGAAAAAAATATTATCTACAAAACAAACCTGCTCCTTCTTTGTCAAATCTGGTGCAGTTCTCAGAATAACCTACTATTTTTTTCTTGTTTACATAATACGTTTTCGATGAGTCGTCCAAACAGGAGTATTTTAAAGGTTCTGCACAAATTGTATTTGCTCGGGTTGACCTTTGGGTCTGATCTGGACATTGCATGTCATATCCATAGCAAATCAAAAATATCTGAAGCTAGATAAATAATGCGATTGTACTTTTTTGTTAACAGTAAAAATGAGTAATTTGACTTCGAATATAACAATTAGTAAATTTGTAGAAGTTAGTATGTATTTGGGTATGAATGCTCTTGATTAATGTATTTTCTAAAGTTCTTCAATTTCTATAAAGAAAAAAATGGCTTATTTTATATTGAACTCTCAATATTTGTGCATTGCATATACTCTTATATTCATATCGATTTTCTCTATTTTTTTATAATATGTTCTATTTTGTTAATTTCATGTAGACCATCGTGTTTGTTATAGTTGTAAATTGTTACGTATAAACCTTTTAAAAAATTGAACAATGGATATTTTGGTTATACGCGAATGCCTAAAGTCTACAATAAATGCTATTTACAAACAACATGAAACAAATCTTCCAATATGTAGTTGATTTACTGAATATTTTATAGGTAAAAAGTATTAATAGCTTGAGAAACAGGACCATCGCAGCAGAAAATATTGTTAGGTTTTTCCTATTGCTGAAATTTGTAAACTATTAACCCCTCGCTTTAAAGTGGTATGGGAGTAAAATAAATATGATAGAATTTGTTAAAACTTTACTAAAACGTAGTATCTATTGATATATGTTCAAAAATATAATAAAAACTATAGGTCACCGCGAATTTTCTCAAGCTACAGGATGTGACAAAATGACACATTTTGTATGGATTATACAGGAAAAAACACAATTTTGTGATTAGAAACTAAACAAAATGATAGAATTGTAAAATATATTTGGAAAAGATAGCTTTCAGAAAATGCTTTGAGAATATCAAATGAACAGATTGGGTCACCGTGCGTTTTTTCCGGCTAAAATACAAAATAGGAAAATTCCATGTACTATCCTTCAGAAAATTCACTGTTTTAGAGTTACCTCCCCTTAAAATGCCAATTTGAAAACATATAAAAAAAAAAAAAAAATAATCAACACTTGTAAAAAAATTAATATTTATAAGTTTTATTCTTATAAGTTGGTTCTTTTAAATAAAAATTCACATTAAATATCTGCATTCCTGCATCAAATTTTGCTAACTTGATAGAAAATCTGGACCTTAGGTTCTCTGTTTTTTACAATACAAGATGGCGGAAGACACCCATACCACATTACTCTAGTTTCTGTACAATAATAATAATGCTCATAAGTTAAGCGCCCCCTTTCTGCAGAATCTATATACATAATTACAAAAAGGGGTAAAAAGTATATATTAAAATGTAACTGAAATTGAATAAAAAAAACATAGTGAAAATTTCTTTACTCCTTGTTTATCTTTTACGGGGAAGATGAATCTGTATACATAATTACAAAAAGGGGTAACACGTATATATTAAAATATAATTAAAATTGAATATTAAAAACTTTAGTGAAAATTTCTTTACTCCTTGTTTATTTTTCACGGGGAAGATTGTTTAACGTTTGTTATAAACGGTAAGAATTTTAATAAGCGATATTTGTATACATAATACATATTTCAACCCTATAGCTATCAGATAGAAAAAAAATCATTAAAAAAAGGTGACATGTAAACCACAACACATGCTATGTTCTCGTTGGATTATTTACACTTTACCATACGTGTTTGATACCCGCTTTTCTAGTAATAAAATTGGAAATAGGGAATTCGTCAAAGAGATACAACCCGACCAAAGAGCGGAAAACAGCTAATTAACAATGGGTCATCAAAACAGCGAGGAAATCCCGCACCTGGAGGCGTGCTTCAGCTAGCCATCAATCAAAAGTGTGTACTAGATCAATATCAAGGAGCCTATAATTCAGTGGTTGTCGTTTGTTATGTGTTACATATTTGTTTTTCGTTCAATAAAAAAATAAAATAATAAGGCTGTTATTTTTCTCATTTGAATTGTTTTACATTGACATTTCGTGGCCTTTTATAGTTGACTATGCGGTATGGGTTTTGCTCACTGTTGAAGGCCGTACGGTGACCTATACTTCTAATTTCTGTGTCATTTTGATCTCTTGTAGAGAGTTTTCCCATTGGCAATCATACCACATCTTCTTTTTTTATAGTTATACTATACTCCAAAATAAATAAAAGAAACTAAAATTAAAACTATACAAGATTAACAAAGGCCAGAGGCTCCTGAGTTTGGTCAGACGAAAAAATACAGATTGTTTTTTTTTTTATATGTCATCTTTCAAATAGGACACAATATGTTCTACATGTTTATACTTTGACCATATGAAATTTGTTCTATATGAGTTTAAATTTATACAAGCTTACTACAATAAAAACTGAACTGCCTAATATTTGAAAATAAAAGATTACCCTAATCCTAATTTAATAATAATAAATAAATACAATGTTTATAGAGCGCATAATATAATAACAAAAATTACTCAAAGCGCTTCACATTTAAAAGAGTGTAAAATACAAAAATACATAAATTACAATTTATGACAAAAATAAGCAAAGACCCATCGAAACAACATCTGATACACAAATTTAATAATACTTTTAGATATTTGGATGATATTTTGGCTCTCAATAATGACGACTTCAGTATGTTTATTAAAGAAATTTATCCTGTTGAACTTACTTTCAATGAAGCTAATACTAACAATGACCACTGCCCTTTTCTCGATCTTGATATCTATCACTAACGGAAAGCTGAATACTAAAATTTATGATAAAAGAGATGATTTTTCATTTCCTATCGTTAATTATCCATTTTTAGATGGTGACGTGTCCTTGTCACCATCTTACGGTGTTTATATATCTCAACTTGTACGATTCGCTCGTGTATGTAACAATGTTTTAGATTTTAACGAAAGAAATTTATGTATTACTGAAAAATTATTACACCAGGGTTTTCGATGTCACAAACTAGTCAAAACATTTATTAAATTCTATCATCGGTATAAGGACATCATTCGTAAATATAGCTCAACATGCAGACTTCTTATACGTTCAGGTATTTCACATCCAATTTTTTATGGAAATATTGTTTATAAAGCTCAAAGGTGTCAGTTTTCATCAGGAACTAACAAAACCTTTGAATAGACTTATTAAAAAGGGATATAGTTACTATACTGTTGTTTAGATTTTAACGAAAGAAATTTATGTATTACTGAAAAATTATTACACCCGGGGTTTTCGATGTCACAAACTAGTCAAAACATTTATTAAATTCTATCATCGGTATAAGGACATCATTCGTAAATATAGCTCAACATGCAGACTTCTTATACGTTCAGGTATTTCACATCCAATTTTTTATGGAAATATTGTTTATAAAGCTCAAAAGTGTCAGTTTTCATCAGGAACTAACAAAACCTTTGAATAGACTTATTAAAAAGGGATATAGTTACTATACTGTTGTCAGGTCATTAAAGATTGCATATTTTGGCGTTAATATTGATTCACTTATAGAGTCTTTGCGTCGGAACTAAACACATTTATTCAAAAAACAGTTGTTGACATGACACAGGTTATGTTCTTTTCATATATTTTATGATGGTATAATACAAAACCCCTTACGGGAAGAATTGTGCCTGATGCTCATATGATGAAATCAGAATCTTTAAGTCAGTGTAATTGAAGTCTGGAGCTGTCAGTTAACTGCTAGTAGTCTGTTGTTATTTATGTATTATTGTTATTTTGTTTATTTTCTTTGGTTACTTCTTCTGAACTGAATTTTAATGTGCGTAATGTTATGCGTTTACTTTTCTACATTGGCATAGGTATAGGGAAAGGGTTGAGATCTCACAAACATGTTTAACCCCACCGCATTTTTGCGCCTGTCCCAAGTCAGGATCCTCTGGCCTTTGTTAGTCTTGTATTATTTTTAATTTTAGTTTCTTGTGTACAATTTAGAAATTAGTATGGCATTCATTATCACTGAACTAGTATATATTTGTTTTTGGGCCATCTGAAGGACGCCTCCGGGTGCGGGAATTTCTCGCTATATTGAAGAACTGTTGGTGACCTTCTGCTGTTGTTTTTTGTTCTACGGTCGGGTTGTTGTCTTGTTGACACATTCCCCATTTCCTTTCTCAATTTTATAAAACATAGATTACAAATTTAAGTGTTGTAGAGATAACTGTCTATATTCTTGATGGGTCCTTTGCCTTGTATCAGTTTAAATCATACATTCAGGTTGGAGTGCAATGATATTAAAAACATATATTAACAAGCGGTTTTCATGTTTTATTCTCTAATAATACATTATTAGACTGGTGATTAAATAAACCAAGATTAGATAGATGGCTACCAGAATAAAGAACAGTAATCATTTTCAAAGTAAATTTCAAAATAAAAGATCAAGATCGAGTCAAATACATTATACTTATAAGGTGTAAAGAAGTTAGACAAAATCTACAGTGATTTAATTTTGGGCATGCGAATAATTTATGATCAATCTAATTTTTGATGTTGTGCTAGTTTAGATTATGGAGATACGAAATGATCATTATCATATATAAACAAGTTCATTTCAAGGATAAAAAATAGTAAGCTTACCTGAAGTACTAATAGTCTTGACATCATTAAGATATCATTATTATAAAATTTCACCTAAAGATAAAAAGTACATTTGTATATGTTAACAATGTAAGATATTATATACTATCTAAAGGATTTAGCCCTTATATGACTCTAAGATTGACGATATAACTTGACCTATTTTCGATTAAACAAGGACTGTGCTTTGCATTTTCCATAATGTATCATATCTGTCATATTAATATTACTAGTATTGTTCATAATTTGTTCAATTTTTGCGTTCTTTTCCTGACACAGGGCTAATATATTTTGTAATGTCGATTTCTTGTGTAATACGTCGAGACTTTTGATCATTCCTGAACTACACATGCACCAGTGAATTTGTTTACATCCTCTACTTTCGATGGCCGATATTAAAGTGTCCTACTGGCAATCATTTAGTAGCAATATTTACAGATTACCGATATACTTTTACATCTTGTTAAGCTCGGATCTTGTTAATTGAGTACTCGGTGCCTCATTGTTCCGTCTTGTATGTAAATACGAATGCTTCTATATCGACATTAACATATATGTCAATGCCAGAACACGTAAGTTATGTTCAAAATCAACGTTTAACTTTTCAAAAGCTGTTTAAATGTTTAAAATTTACAACAATCAATGAATATTATGTTTTTCTCACCTTTTTCAGTTGCCCATATTTATTAATCAAAAACAAATGATTTGGTTTAAATCCACTCTCAAAACAAAGAAACGCAATTGCTGCATACATTAAATAAGACACACTTCAGTTAAATGTGTTGTTTAACAATCAATTATACATATATACATGTGTTGAAAATGCATTTATCAGAGATGTAAAAATAGACCACAACATGCCATAATAGGCTCTATTGTCCGGAACTGTCAACTATGTTTTAGCTCGCTCTCTCTCTTGGCTCTCCATTGTAAACCAAAGATCATTGTATACATGTGTTAATCTAAAGCTGTATTAAACAAGTAACATTCAATTGCAGTTAAGTAATGACTTAATGCCCTGGTGTAGTTTCATCTTAACTGGCGTGGTGGCAGCGTGATACGAATTTACGCCTACAAGAAAGGTTTATTATTCATCATATTGTTGAGACGAACATCGGGACTGACTAAAACCTGTCTAGGTCATCCGTAAATAAATATTTACCGTGAAACTTAATCTGCATTATAAATAAGCAAGAGCATAATACAATGGCAAATACTCACAGAGCACCTAAACAGTGGTGCCTTACTAAAATTGAAACTGTAAATTCATTTGAAAACTGGAGACAAAACATAATATACACGTTATCATTAGACCCACATTTTGCACCATTCTTAGGAGACAATGTACAATGGGAAAAGAAAACTAGGTTTGGTCCCAATCGTGGCTTTTTGAATGATGGTGAAGATGTAGCCGAAGCAAATAGGCGTACACGTGAACAAAAAGTCAGCATGTTAGAATTAATGCTTGGTCAAATAGCCAATTATTGCCCAGTTATATCTAGAAACACTATAGTAAAAAATTCTACTTCTATTGAAAATATATGGCAAACCATCCGTTTACATTATGGATTCCAATCAACGGGTGCTCATTTTATAGACTTTGCAGCAATACATTTTGAACCGAACGAACGTCCAGAAGACCTTTATCAACGAATAATGGCCTTTGTTGATGACAACCTGCTCCGACGCGATACCCAAATAACGCATCACGGGGGCGCAATCGTGGAAGATGAAGAAATGACACCTTCACTTGAAAATTTTGTCGTTCTAACATGGTTAAGACTAATACATACAGACCTACCAAAACTGGTCAAACAAAGATATGGAACAGAATTGAGATCGCGAACATTGTCGTCAATAAAACCGGAAGTTTCGCAAGCGCTTGACTCATTACTTGAGGAACTCCGTAATTCTGAGGATGCAAAAGTTATGCGAGCAGCTACTTCTAACTTTCCTGCAAAATCCAAGTTTGTTCATGAAGAAAAACTCAAATTATCTTATCCACGCTCTATTAAAAGTTGTCCGTTGTGTAAAGCAGCAGGTAGACCCGACCGCCACTTCCTCAGCAAGTGCTCTTTTTTACCGAACAGCGACCGAAAATACATGGTTAAAGCCCGACAAATTGCTGGAATATTAGATAATTCAGATGACGAATTGTCAGACGTAGAAGTCGACACTGTTTCTAAACCTATGCATTCAGTAAACCGAGTCCAAGTCCGTCAGTCTCCGTATCTTGACGTGTTCCATACACATTATAACACGCGTCTAACTATTGATAGTGGTGCGACCGGCAACATGTTGCGTGCTTCCGCAGCTAAACGAATGGGTATTGAAATAAAGTCTAGCTCACAATCTGCACATCAGGCCGATGGATCTTCACCCCTCAAAGTCATTGGGGAAGTGCACACTAATTTCACACGTGATGGACGTGAACTACATTTTGAGGGTTTAGTCGTCGAAACTTTGGATGTAGACATCTTGGCTGGTATTCCTTTTATGGAAAAAAATGACATTTCTATCCGTCCCGCTAAACGTCAAGTAATACTGGGTAACAATACCGTTTATACTTATGGCTCCGTTCAAAACACGTCCGAACATCATACAGTCCGTCGGGCACACGTTTTACGTGCTCCAGCTCAATTTACAACTATTTGGCCTGGTGATTTTCTTGAAATGCAATTACCATCTGATATTTGCTCAACTGATGATACATTCGCCATTGAACCAAGATTAGAGTCGCATGTTTCATTAATGCATGCTGTAAAGGATTCAAACGTGTGGCCCCCGCCAAATTTGATTACAAGCGTTGCCGGCAGAATTCGTATTCCAAATTTGACACAGGAACCCCATAGTTTAAGACGCAACGAACACTTTTGTCAAATACGATCAACATATGTTCCTGAGTGTAAAAGTGATGTCGTCGAATCAATTAAAAACAGTGATAAAATAAATCAGCCAAGATTGACAAATCATTCAGAATCAGTAAAAATTGACCCAGATAATTTGTTGTCTCAAGAGTTAAAAGTAAAATTCAGGGATACAGTAAAAAACTTTGATGATGTTTTTGACCCACATTTCAAGGGATACAATGGTGCCGCCGGTCCATTTCAAGCTAGAGTGAACATGGGACCAGTCCAACCACCGCAACGCAAAGGCCGTGTGCCGCAATATTCCCGTAATCAACTAGCAGAACTTCAACAAAAATTTGATGAACTTGAAGCAATTGGTGTTTTCAAACGCCCTGAAGATATTGGCGTATCTGTAGAGTATGTTAACCCGTCCTTTTTAGTTAAGAAACCAAATGGCAGTTTCCGTTTAGTTACCGCATTTGCAGACGTAGGTCGATATAGCAAACCCCAACCGTCACTCATGCCAGATGTTGATTCAACCTTACGTCAAATAGCACAGTGGAAATACATAATAGCTACAGACCTTACTAAATCGTTCTACCAAATTCCACTTTCGAGTGATTCAATGAAATACTGTGGTGTAGTAACCCCCTTTAAAGGTGTGCGTGTGTATGTGCGCTCTGCAATGGGCATGCCAGGCTCAGAAACAGCACTTGAGGAGCTAATGTGTCGTGTTTTAGGTGATCTGGTAGAAGAAGGTGTTGTAGCTAAAATAGCTGATGATCTTTATTGCGGTGGAAATACCCAACTCGAATTACTACAAAACTGGACAAGGGTTCTCCAGGCTCTGCAAAAGAACAGTCTAAATTTGTCTGCTACTAAAACGATTATCGCACCCAAAACTACAACTATTCTTGGATGGATTTGGCAATTGGGAACTATCAAAGCCAACCCGCATCGTATTTCTACCTTATCAATTTGTCCACAACCAGACAAAGTATGTGGTTTACGGTCTTTTATTGGAGCGTATAAAGTACTCGCACGAGTAATACCAGATTGCGCTTCATTACTAGGTAAACTTGATGATATTGTAGCCGGTCGAGAATCTAAAGAAACTATAAAATGGTCAGAGGAACTTACTGATATATTCTCACAGGCCCAGAAAGCTCTTTCAACAAATCGTTCAATATTTTTACCTCAACCAAATGATCAACTATGGATCGTTACCGATGGTTCTGTGAAAAAACATGGCTTAGGCGCTACCCTTTACATAACACGTGATGATAAAATACATGTTTCTGGATTTTTTAGTGCAAAACTGCGAAAACGCCAACTAACGTGGCTGCCTTGTGAAATCGAAGCACTGTCTATTGCCTCAGCTATTAAGCACTTTAGTCCGTATATCATACAATCAAAACATAACACTTGCATATTGACCGATAGTAAACCCTGTGTTCAGGCATTTGAGAAGCTGTGTAGGGGAGAATTTTCAGCAAGTCCACGTGTTTCGACATTTCTTTCAACAGCCTGTAGATATCAAGTAACAGTAAGACATGTAGCAGGAGCTGCTATACTTCCGTCCGATTTTGCAAGTCGCAATGCTCCAGACTGTGAGGATTCAGCCTGTCAAATCTGTACATTTGTACAATTTACTGAAAATTCAGTTGTTAGACATATCTCAACAAAAGACATTCTTGAAGGGATTCAAAAACTTCCGTTTACAAGCAGGAACGCCTGGATATCAATCCAAACAGAATGCTCGGACTTAAGGCGAACACATGCTCACTTGCGCCAAGGGACCCGACCGTCAAAAAAACTTACCAATGTGAAGGACATAAAACGCTATTTGAACAATGCGTGTATTGCTAAAGACGGTTTACTCGTTGTTAAGAGAAACGAGCCGATGGCTCCTACACGTGAATGTATTGTTGTTCCTCGTCAGGTTTTAGATGGACTACTTACATCGTTACACATCAAACTCGACCATCCTTCAACCTATCAACTTAAATCTGTCGTACACCGTTACTTCTTCGCACTTGATATGGACAAAGCAATTGAAACTGTCAGTAATGGATGTCATCAATGTGCCGCTCTTCAAAAAATTCCTCACAAGTTAAATGAACAATCTACAGGTGACCCACCAGAGACAATAGGGTCTGCATTTGCTGCAGATGTGACGAAGCGTGAACGACAGCTTATCCTAGTTGTGCGCGAATATGTTACGTCATACACAGCCGCTCGCTTGATCACAGACGAGCGCCAAGAAACTTTACGTGAGTCTTTATTGTGTCTTTGTGTTGAACTATGTCCACTAGATGGACCATTTGCCGTTGTTCGTACCGACCCTGCACCAGGATTCCAAGCTCTGGTCAACGATGAACTGTTGCGTCGACATAGAATTACCATAGAAGTTGGTCGTTTCAAAAACAAAAACAAAAATCCTGTAGCCGACAAGGCAATTCAAGAGTTAGAAGACGAAATTTTACGACAAGATCCGAATACACGATGTATATCACCCCTGTCACTCACTCTGGCTATTGCCCGTTTAAATTCTCGCATTCGTAACCGTGGGTTATCCGCAAGAGAAATGTGGACTCAACGTGACCAATTCTCAAACAACCAAATACCTTTGACAGATCAGAGTCTTATTCAGCGTCAATATGAGTTACGAAAATCGAACCACAGGTACAGCGAAATTACTAAAGCTCCCTCTGGAGCCCTACCCGAATCTCCGCATTTAGAAGTTGGTGATCTAGTTTACTTATATAACGACCGAAACAAAACTTGTGCTCGTGACCGATACCTAGTTGTTTCTACAGACAATTCTTGGTGCAACATAAGAAAATTTGTTGGTTCTCAGTTACGCAATACATCATACCGTGTAAAAAGGAGTGATTGTTATAAAGTCCCGTCACTATTAAACACTTTACGCCAACAGGATACTTATAGTTACGACAATTCTACATCTTCAGACGAGGACGATAATACAGGAAAACCACAAAGCCCGCCTAAACCCCCTGACATTCCGAATGTAATATCCATTCCTCATTTACAGGAGTTAGAACCGGAACTTTTCGAAAACGAACCAAGTGACTTAGGCTTACCAATAGGCGAAAATGAATTACAGCACGAACCTGATGATCAAGTAAACACCGATGTAATTCGACGATCCACACGGGAACGCCATCCTCCTAAATTTCTTCAAGACAATTATTTGCTATCTTAGTGAGAGACAAATTATTGCGTTCTAATATAACTAGTGTGGACCATTAGCACAAAAAACAATTTGCGTTGGAATAGCAAATTTAAATATTATTTGTTTGATTATTATTATGTATAAGTGGGGCAGAATAATCCCCGATATCACTTGAGGGCAGTCTACCCTATGAAAGTGTGTTTTTTTTCTACAATTAATATGTTTGTTCTTGTAACATTTATGCAGAGTCTTAAAAGTAACTTTAATTTCATATATGAGAGAAAAAAAAGAAAAACTGGTAACGCCATAATAGGCTCTATTGTCCGGAACTGTCAACTATGTTTTAGCTCGCTCTCTCTCTTGGCTCTCCATTGTAAACCAAAGATCATTGTATACATGTGTTAATCTAAAGCTGTATTAAACAAGTAACATTCAATTGCAGTTAAGTAATGACTTAATGCCCTGGTGTAGTTTCATCTTAACTGGCGCATGACCCCATTTCTGAATTGAGTCATAATGGTGGAGCCTATGTGCTTTCCATTTATTTTATTATGACATTATGTTTAACTAGAAGAATTAAGCTTTGTTAAACATTTCAATTCTTTTTGTCTATAAATTATTTTTAAAATATATTTTTAACTTTCAGTTTTACTTTCATTTCATAAAAAAAGAAACATTTTCCGAAAACAAGGTTGAACCATATTTCGAAACAGTGTCATTGTGAAAAATGTTATAAAAAAAAATAGGTTTCAAGTGACCATGTATTACAGATCATAGTTAAATTCCTTTTCTATGTATTTTGTTGAAACGGCTGATTATTTCTTTGTTTTATTATTTGAATATTGTTGAAAAGCTCACAAAAACTGGTGGTCAGAGTTTACTTTCGTATAAATGTAAAAGGGAAAACAGCACTGCTTACTGTTAAGGAATAAAAAGTAAAAGAAATGCAGTTCCCAATGCCATAATAGACAACTTTCGAGTTCGATGTAGTTCCGTCAAAAACTCATTTGTGCGTTTAGGGGCGTCGTCACTTCCGTTCCAATGTTGAGCGAGTGGTTGGAAAACTATAATTCTATATTGTACGAATTATTCGGCAAATTGAATTCTCAAAATTGATAATCAGCCTTACCGTCATTAGGGAATTGTCATTAAGTACACAGAACAACCATTACTTCTAGTTAATCCTGTACAATGACGATCACTAAGACGCTTGATGAACGTAAATAGTGCAGGGATACAGGCGACCCCCTCTATCTGGTAAATGACGTCATAAAGGCGCGTATAATTGACGAGTTTTTTCCGGTGACGGATGAACTCGAAAGTGGTATATTCACTCACTTGCTGAAAAAGGATATCCTACTTCAACAAATTTTAAACATATTATTGTAAATTACAAGCTGCTACTGTAATAACAATCAACCATATCTACTATAATAAGATAATGATACGTGATTCAAACCATTAATCAACATTCGCAACTTTTTTCATCTTTTACTTGTAAAAATGTGTACTCAAAATCTGCATACAAACAAACTATTGATATATTTTTAATACATAACATTTAGATGGAAAAATGCGTTACTACCACTCAAGCTTTATTTGTTAAATTACGTTCATTTAATAAACTGAATACTACCGAAACATAGTTTCAAGATCTACATGATCTATACAAATATATAATAAATTGAATTAGCACAAGTGTTATCATAAATGTGATCATTACATGATACAATCATTTGCTTCTGTTCCCTTTTTTCAATGTCAAGTCCTTCTTCTAGTCTAAATACAATCTAGAAAGAACAGTAAAAAAAGACTTGATAAACTGTCATGATACTACTGTGATCGCATACATACTGCGGATAGCGAAGCATACGCATAAGATTCTCTCACCGATGTTGACACTGTGGATAACGAAGCATACGCATAAGATTCTCTCACCGATGTTGACACTGTGGATAGCGAAGCATACGCATAAGATTCTCTCACCGATGTTGACACTGTGGATAGCGAAGCATACGCATAAGATTCTCTCACCGATGTTGATCCGTTAAAGTAACGTGTCCAATCAATTTCTAAAAATGTTTGAAACTTCTCAATCAAGTTAAAGTTTGTTCTAATTTTGTTTGTTTTTAATGAAGCATTGAAATGACACGTCAATGGTTTATGAGTTGTAGATTAACAAGCATTGACATTTCTCATTTTCATGGCGATTGTTTGACTCTGAACTTTTAATCATCGTTCATTGTCATTGAATGTTTTGCATAGTTTTGAGGACAAACAAGTGGATAATATTTTAGAAACCGCGGGAATTATACAATCATGAACTTATACATGTTAGCTCGCTTTCTTTGTGAAATGTCAGATCCGAATAATTTTGTCTGGAATATGCTTGCGAGGGTAAAAAACGGTAAATACCATGGTATTAGGGCATATACAACCAGCAGTGGTGAAAAACAGAAATATTCGTTTAAAATGAGGACAAAATGTTGGAATATGCGAAATATACACTGGCTACCAACTAATCAAAATATTTTATTCTTATATAAGGTGTAATTAATCAAGTTATACTTTTGATTATTTTTTGGGGGGTACCACAGCAGTTTGTCTCTAGTTTCAGATACTTACGGTCTTTGGCAGATATAAGCAGCTTTCGTAGCGCATTTGACATCATTCCATTGATACCCAGCACCTTTGCGCATTGTAAGCCAATGTTCGTTTTCCTGAGTATTACTTGGTGCGCCTGGTATTCAGTTTGTCACAGTAAAATTCGTTTGACTGGTTGTCCATATCCATTCTCCTTCAGTCAAAATGTCAGATCCTCCCAAATAATAGAAATCTAAAACGAAACGAATTTTACACTAAAATCAACGGATTAATAGTTATTCATTTTGTAAAATAGAAATACAAATGTGTGTTTCTAGGTAGTAAGTATCTTTATAAATTGTAATCGTCTGTTTGTCTTCCAAATAAACATCAGAGAAGTCGACTACTATAAGTCCGATACCTATTGAATATTGATTATCGCGTTGGTATCTTGGAAATGTTTTGGTTTCGCTATTGATTAGGCGTTTCAAACGGCTATTTTTCTTGATGAGTTCAAACAGCTAAAAAATGTGTTGCAGTTCATTATTATTGAAGTCAATATAATTTTCAGTTCGTTTCGACTTTGGAATCTGTCTTCTATCTCCTATGCAATAATCCATTATTATTTATTTTTAGAAAATAGCTATTACTACTCCTTACTAAAGGAATTTAACTATTATTAACGATATTTATACAACATGACAGAAATTATTATAAATTAAGGAATGCATCTCCCTTATGCACAGCTCTGATTCCTTTCACGGATTTGGCTATACTTTTTGGAACTTTTGGATTATAGCTCTTTATCTTTTATATAAGCTTTGGATTTAAAATATTTTGGCTACTATCATCACTGAAGAGACATGTATTGTCGAAATGCGTATCTGGTGCAGGAAAATTGGTACCATTAATTTTATAACTACCACTGGATCGATAACTCTGCAGGTGGACTGTTAGTCCCCGAGGGTATCACCACCCCAGTAGCCAGTACCTCGGTACTGGCACGAGGTACTGGCATGAAAATACGGATTTTTTTGTGTTATCAAAATTTGCTGTTACAGAATGTTAGAAATTAATAAAAATGAAGGAATGTATCTCCCTCATGCAAAGCTCTGATTCCTGTCAAGGATTTGGCTATACTTTTTGAACCTTTTGGATTATTGCTCTTCATCTTTTATACAAGCTTTGGATTTCAAATTTTTTGGCCACGAGCATCACTGAAGAGACATGAATTGTCGAAATGTGCATCTGGGGCAAGAAAATTGGTACCGTAAATTTTATTAAAGTTGAGAGTCAGTGAAAGTAAATAATCGGAAGCGAAACATGAATCTTATTAGTTATAATTTATAATAAAATAAAGGAAGTTGAAACACTAGGTGTATGCATTTTTTGGTCAGAAAAGCGACTGAAATGTATAAGAGTTGAACAATACTGTAGGAAACAATATGAGGGTGATGGATACAGTTTTAATCAAATTGAAAATAATATGTACCGGGATGGTAACTTCAGTATCTACATCAGTGGCGTGTCAAACTCATTGAATAACTTATTTGACCATTTGATTGTTATACTATCTAGTTTTTACTATCTGCATACGAAAATATCTGTACCAAGTCAGAATTGCAAAACTAAGACACCTGTTATCCATTCGCTTGATGTGTTTGAACTTTTGATGTAAACAAAAAAAGAAGAAGTGGCGTGAATTCCAATTAGACAAACTCCACAAAAGACCACATGAAACAGAAATTAACAACTTTAGATCACCGTATGACCAAAAAGAGTTTGCCATTTGATTATAGACTTTCCGTTTTGATTTTTTCTTCGGGTTTAGTATTTTTGTGATGTGTTACTAGTAATTTGCGATTGACATACCCAAACCATATTGACTAGCTTTTGCAGTCAAAAAGTCTAACTGTTCTATTGAGACTACTTCTGCCATCATACTGTCTTGACTCTGGCATAATGTCTGAAATCAATTATAGAATATGTCATTTCAGACCTGTTAATGCAAAATAAATAATCTTTACTGTTTTTCCTCGGCACTATTTATATTCCCCATACTATTTAATTAAAACAATGCTGCTTTTAAAAGAAATGAAGTAAATTTTACCAATACACAAACACAAATCTAAACAGGAATTATGTGCATTTCTAAAAAATGAATTATTCTCTAAATTTTCATATAGTGTAACAATGGATAGTTTCATTAATATCTCTATCATAGTCCAAATAGTGATAGAAACATTTGTTAACACACGTTAAGCTTGTAGAATTGTCGTTACTACAGTTAAAAAGTATTTTCCAAACCTTAGATCCAGCCCATCTTCTTTCATCCACACTAAAATAGTAGCAAAGGCTTTGAAATAAGTCCCAGGAATTTGGACAGACTACAAATAAGACTCAATCATTAAATATTGCAATTTGTAAAAATAATTTAACAGTAATTTATTGATTTTTTAAAAAAATTATCTGAATTGAATTTATGATTATTGGGATTTTTAGGCAGTGTCGCTTACTTTTCAAACGTTTTATTGGTATAAATTTAGTTAAACTTTGCCGTGTAAGCTGTTAAATAAGATGCTTAAATGCCTTCCTGGATAACATAAATAGATGATTGTGCCTGTATAATTCATATATAACATCAAATTTAAAACAAAGTTGAATATGTTTTATTGTCTAAAATAGCAAGTTAATCAAGTGTACGTGAACGTTCTTTTGAAGGAAATATGTTATACAAAATAAAATCTTCATTTGGAAGACCATATAAAAAGTACCCTCATTTTTAGGAACAGTTCCCTCATTTTTAGATAGACACTTGAATTTTAAGAGTCAATATAGGATGAACGGATCATATAAACAGGAGGGAAAATATGATGCAAGCCCAAACGAAAAAATATAAACGAGTCTAAATTTAAAACTACGTTCAAACCTATGATTGCGTTGAATAAAAACCGCAATATTTAAACGTGTGCATTAAAAGGCAAATCGTTGTAGAAGGGTCTAAAAACAGCACAAACAACATTTTCCAAAAGACCAATAAGTGAAAAAGTATATTTAAACAAAACGCATTTGACTAACAGGTCGAACAACTGATGTTTTTTTTAACCCTGCTGACTGCCTTTGGCGATTGACAAATAAAACTGATCACAAGATGTAACAAAATGGATCTTAATATAAATTTAATACTAAACAGATACAAATTTACTTGTGGTACTTTTTATATGGCCTTCAAAATACCGTTTCGATCCCTAACATGACTAAAGAGACATTTATTGTCGAAATCCGGATCTTGTGTACTAAAACAATATTGACACCGTATGTTTGTGGCATAACATCGTGGCCACAAGTTAATTTTTATCTGTTTAGTATTAAATTTACATTAAGATCCATTTTGTTACATCTTCTGATCAATTTATTTTTTTGGCAATCGCCAAAGACGTCAGCAGGGTTAAAAAAAACATCAGTTGTTCGACCTGTTAGTCAAATGCGTTTTGTTTAAATATCCTTTTTCTTTTTTTCTGGTCTTTTGGAAAATGTTGTTTGTGCTGTTTTTAGACCCTTCTACAACGATTTTCCTTTTATTGCACACGTATAAGTATTGCGGTTTTTATCCAACGCAATCATAGGTTTGAACGTAGTTTTCAATTTTCACTCTTTTATATTTTTTCGTTTGTGCTTGTATCATATTTTCCGTTCATCCTATATTGACTCTTAAAATTCAAGAATTTATCTTAAAATGAGGGTACTTTTTATGTGGCCTTCCAAATACTGTTTCGGTCCCTAACATCACTGAAGAGACATTTATTGTTGAAATCCGGATCTGGTGTACTAAAATTTTTTTGACACCGTATGTTTGTGGCATAACATCGTGGCCACAAGTTAATTTTTACCTGTTTAGTATTTACTTTATATTAAGATCCATTTTGTTACATCTTGTAATCAGTGTTATTTACAATCGCCTTTGACAGTCAGCAGGGTTAAAGAACATCAGTTGTTCGACCTGTTAGTCAAATGCGTTTTGTTTAAATATACTTTTTCACTTTTTTGGTCTCAACTCGTCTATATATGTATATAACTTGTATACTCATTATATATTCATCATCAAATCTGTACCTTGCCAACATTTTTCATTACTTTAGCTCCCTCGTGTACTAGTTTGTGTTTCAATAGAGGACGAACATTGAAAAATGGATTACAATAAAGATAATGGCAAAGGATTCATCACTTTGCAATTATCTATCGTTAAAGCTAATGTCGACATCACTACTTCATACTAATATGGTTCTGCACTTATTGGAATAGAATAAAGGTAAATAACGACTTTGACTTTACAAATGACACAGAAATTAACAACAATAGTTGAATCGATGATTTGTAAAATTTTTTGTATCTGTTTTCCCCATCATTCATTATTTTTGGATCATTTTAGATGTATAGTTATTATTCGGCAATCCTTCTGTTAAAGTCATAAATTTTAAGAGGTGATATATTTATGTCTGTTAAATGTAATTAAAACAAGTCAAACACAATAAAATTTACAATAACACATAGATTATTTAATAGAATACAGCCCGTAACAGAGGAGTGATCGAATTCTCGTTTTTTTACCGTCAGGATAAGTTACGTTATCGACAAACTTATTTCAGAAGTGACAAAATTTAATTTTTTTCATCAACAAAATATTTCATGTCCAACGTGTAAGTTTTCGTTGTTTAAAAAGTTATCAAAGGTACCAGGATTATAATTTAGTACGCCAGACGCGCGTTTCGTCTACATAAGACTCATCAGTGACGCTCATACCGAAATAGTTATTAACCAAACAAATACAAAGTTGAAGAGCATTGAGGATCCAAAATTCCAAAAAGTTGTGCCAAATACGGCTAAGGTAATCTATCCCTGGAATAAGAAAATCCTTAGTTTTTCGAAAAATTCAAAGTTTTAAGTCGACGTTTTTTTAACACAGTAAAACATTTTTTATAATTAACCTCTGTCATTGGCATTTTCATTTTAACGGTAAAGGATCAAATACGGGATCTCTGAAATGTCTATCATTTGTTACGAGGAAATCATTATTCAATCGAACATATGTCTTTGTTCATGACACATATTATGAAATACAAAGGAGTTAAAATGATCAAATACTTTCGAACTGACGGAATCAAAAATACATAATCTAGAATGTGTGTTCTGTCATAAACAATGGCTTCGTCGTGCGAATCGACGGGATCATGTTACATGTAACTGATCTTAGCTGTTGACACAGTTGGTGCGACCTCGATAAAATCTTTATCAATTTCATATAAGCGATAAATATTTATGACTCGGTGATCATGCATTTATTGGAGTCACATCCACTGTTTCTATTGTAAACATGAACTCGTCGGTTAGTGCAATGAAGACACTTTTAAAGATTGAGATTGTTGGTTTATTCTTTACACCTTCGAGGTATTAAAATTATTTCAGTGTTTATTTAAAGTCAAATCTCTTCTGTTTAAGATTGTCGAAACTTCCGTTTAAGATTTCTGTGGTAAACTTTCTATTCTATAGTTAGAACCAATTTATAATAAATACCCTTTTGTACAAGAATGCTCTCTTTATAGAAGTATAGATCTGCTGGTTATAGATTTTTGTTTATAACTTTCATTATTGTGACGACGCGCTATGAAATTCAGATTAATTTATAAATGAAGTTGTATACAAATTTTTGGTCATAAACGCAAATCTTTTAAACAGTTCGACGAGTGCGTGAATGTTACAGTAGTCTGTTTACTCTAAGTTAATAAGCTTGGCCCAGATTCATCTGTCATTTATGGAAACTAATTCACCACTTTCTGAGACATTTATTTGTATTTCGCAATCAGACATGGAGCTACATTTGTAACTTAAGGAAAACTCTCAAATTAAAGAAATTGGCATGATATACTGAAACTTTCTTATAGTCAATTGAACGACTGCTTTTCTTAGATATGTGATTTTTCATGGTCAAACTTTTTCATTGTTAATGGACATTTTGAGATTTTTTATTTGTAAAAACAATGGTGTTTTTTAAAGAAATCAGTCAAAATTTAGAACTTCATGAACATGTACAGAAAGCTGAATTATTGCACATCTATGTACTACATAAAATTCTTGCGTCCTTTAAATGTTCTGACCGTCCTAAGATTTAATGTACAGAAATATTTCGGTAAATTAAATTCAAATCCGAATTGAATGTTTGCACACAAAAAGAGAAACCAGAATATATTGATGACCAAACGTATGTACACGTTTGGGGTGATTTAGAGCTTTTTAGAAGGAGTGAGATTCCACCTTAAGTTTATTGAAAGCCTTGTGGAAACCTCTAGATTTTTAAATTCCCTCCTTTTTTCTCATGGATTGAGTGTGGTCTCTCTGTAAATTACCCCATATCTTTTCAATTTCCTATTTACCGAAGGTTCCATGTGAAAATTTCCATTGTATCATATCTTTGAAACTAAATGTACAAAACTGGCTCAAGAAAAGGTGAAATTTCTTTTTCAAACCCGAACTAGAAATCCATATTTTTCTAATGGAGCACCTTACATTATCGTAAATGAGTTCAGGCATTTGACAAATTATATAATCATACATAAGAAAGAAACCCTGAACAGGCTTTCAGCAATACTTTTTAATTATTTGATATTAAGTAAATATTAACATGTACATGTACTTGATAAAGTACAGATATAACAAAGAAACTGCCCGGTATCCGACGTTAGAGTACACTTTCTACTACACGGGAAGTCGGGTACGTTCACTACGAGGACACTTGTACCCAACTACGCGTGAAGTATGAGTACAGAATCGTCCCATACAGAACATATAATACATGCATATTCATACATGTATATTCATATATTGGGAATTTCTTTTTGTTTCCAAACAGAATTATAAGGCTATGTATGAGTGCCTCCGTTCACTGTACAATTTTAAATTGTCTTCCTAAAGACCAGCAAAAATAACTGGCACAAGTTCACGTTTTCATAAAAAAAAGTCGTATAGGTTACGTTATCGAACAAAAAATCAGAAATACGGAATATAATATGTTTTTAAAGTCAAAGAAAATTGTTTCCCTGATACAAACGTTTTAAGAACCAGCTTTGTGTAACCTATAGACAAATTCGACTGTATATAAGGAAGTTAATATGTTTACTCTGATTTAAAATTATCTTTTATAACTTTTTTAGTAATTGAGAACCTATGTTGTTTATGGGTAATAGGTATAATGTTACATGATCCTTCAAAATGACAGCAAGCACAGTTTTCCTGACGATTTTCATTTGTACACTGCTGAAAACTGTCAGATCCTGGCCATGGTATATTTTTGAGAATTTATTTTTACTGATTTTTACTAAAAAAGATATTCTCTGTGTGTGCCATTGCAAAAAAATAGTTTTGCTCGTTATTTTGTCATATTAAAAAAAAATCTCAACAAAATGTTCCCGTCTAAATTTTACAAGAAAATAGTTTGGCATGTGAAACGGACGAAGACAAATTCTAACAGAATTACACATACCAGTCCTCCCCGTTGTGTATACATATGAGAAAACATTTCAAAGTTATTGATTGAATTCAAATCCATCAAACATACGGTACACATTGTAGTCCGGAAATAAGGACTTAATTCCTTTCAAACACCTTTTTAATTGTTTACCAGTATATTTCTTTTTGTTTTGGGTAAAATTGTAAAGGAAATAATACTATCAAGACGTCCTTTCATAAATCTTTTTTTTTATCTGTTCTGACTTTGAAGAAATTACTACTTTTCGCCCAATCGGAATGGCGCATGGACATATTTAGTTTCATATAATTAGAATTATTTTCAATATTATCGGTATTAATCTTGATTATCGACACATGAAATTTTGTCATCCTTGTCAATCTTTTTAACGTTAAAGTTCCAATAGTTCGGTCACTACTCAATTAAGTTTGTCGATAACATAACTAATTTTTACGGTAAAGAAACACCATTTCGAGCTCTTCTCTGTTACGGGCTGTACCTGAAGTTGTAAAATAAAGATATAGTGCATTGTCTGATTGATTGTGTATTGGAATCATAATTTCTGCGTTCGGGCATTGTTTACTCTACTACTTAAGGGTCGGTTGGTGGTGGCTGTAATGAATAAGTATCACTGGCTGAGATTGTAGATCGAAATCATACACATGGCAGGTGATTTCAATCTTGATTGACTAGGATTGTCAGGTTTTGTTAACCAACGATTGGTGGTTTTCTCTAGGCACTCCAGTTTTCTCCATCAGCAGAAACTTACCGATACGACATATCACAATAATACTGAAATTGGCATTAAACGCCAATAAATCAATCGTTGTCTAACAATAATAACTCTTTGAATTTTAATTTTCTTGAATATCGTTGGTACATGTACAGGTGAACCACGATTTTAATATGCAGCAAATAGCAAATTTTCGTAACACTTATATGTCATTTTGTATGGAGACTTCAGCAATACCAGTAAATAAATATCCATGAAACTGTAGATTTTCCGCGATCCACATTTATCCACGAAAATGTATACAAATGAAAATAAATGCATTTCAAACTTACTTTACAGTACAATGCAAAATAAAATATGTGTAAAAATGTTTAAGAAATTTACCTTTTAAAACGATCATTGTATATGAATAGAATGTTACTTAAAAATCTGAAAAGAAACGAGAATCATTTCACCACACAGTCACACACACACTTTATATGTTTATACCTTTTTCTGGTTCATATATTCCCCACGTTGAATCTGTTTCCATCGACATCTGCGATGTGTTAACATTAGTTGAATGGATCAAGCAAATCTCACTTATAGTGTTGTAACTATAAAAAGTACACTCAATTCTATCTAGACATTGCATGGCACAGACAATAGGTGAAGGTGCATACGATTGTTTTATGAAAGTCTCAAAATGTTTCTGAGCATGTGTCAATGTAAATCGTTTTGTACTTCCAGTTGAAGAAATAATTAAGAATACTGCTAAAAATGAGATTTGAAGTGCAATTTTCATAGTGAATCTTACAAAAAACGTATGCACACGAATATATATAATATTTCAACTCGTTCATATCATAACTTAGAAGAATATCATTGGATATAAGTGAATGAATAGAATATGTAATTTTACAAAAAGATATTTATTTTATCAAGAAGCTTATCAGAGGACAAATAAACATTACATAGATTATAAGACGTCTTCAATTGGCGATGTTAACTCGTTGTGTTCTCTCGAATCCTCTTAGTATTTTGTGATTTGTGCGCATTAAGTTGGTACATCACAATCAAAGCATATAATTCGGTATATATCTGTTGAATGTTTTAATCAAGTTCTATTCTTAAGGGAAAATAAAGCTTATCATTGATCAACATAGTGTTTGTCGAACTGCTTTATACCAAATGAACTTTTCCCAAGAAAGTGTGTGGTTTAAGTTTTTTTGAAGTTTTATATTTTCATCAAAAGGTGTTTTTCGAAATATTTAATTTGACAAGCAGCAATGATATACGACTGCATTACGGGATTAATAGATTCATATATTTGAATTGATTCAAAATCAACATCCAGTATTTCTTTTCAATTAAAACTTGAAATGTCATATACAACCTTGAGATTAACAATCTTGAAAATAAGGAACAGACAAAATAAACGTACAACCGTAGGGTATACAAGGCACAACTTGTAAAATAAAAACTGAGACATACGAACCCCAATAAAGTATCTTAAAATAGCCTTTTTAATTTAGTCTGCTTTACTTTTTCGAACTTTAATCAAAAAGAGGCGAAAATTACCATAGAGTATTCATAATTCATAAATCGAAGAGAAACGCATAAAATAATGCCAACACATTTACAACAACAAAAGACAAATAATTAGATAGAAAACAAAAACAAAATCTAACCAGAAAAAAACAAGAAGTGATATCAAGAAATCCAGGCGGATGCATACATTAGAACATACCCGTTGTCATCTGTGAAAAACATTTCATAACACATAATCCTCATTATAAAGATATCTAAATATAAAGAGTTCTAAAAATAAAGATATCTAAATAAAAAGATATCTAAATATAAAGATATCTAAATATAAAGATATCTAAATATAAAGATATCTGACCGTAGAGATATCTGACCGTAAAGATGAATGACCGCAAAGATATTTTAATAAATTGTTATTGGTAAAAAATCTAAAAAAAATTGGGACGCACATGAATCGAAACGGCAAAGTGATTATATTTAAAGACAACATGAACCAACCTCGCATGTACATATCATTTCCCCCTGATGCATGGAAGATATTGAAGGTTTTAATCACTTTAAAAAGATACATTGGCAGAGTGGGATAGTAAAGTCTACAAAACTGACGCGCATATTGCCGCCATATTGTTTGTGGTAAATACCTAGAGTGGTTTCACCAACAATGCTTCGGAATCATGCTCCCAAAACAACATACTGGATGTGTAGAAACTGCCATTATAAATAAAGATTAAAACAAATTTTATGCAATATTGTAAAATTAAAAACAAAAGTTTTCAAGTTTTATTTTAAAACAAACATGTATTGATAGGTCAAACATACATTGAAGTGCATTAACACAACCTAGCAATAGAAACACAGATTATTGTTACATTTATAATAATCGGTGCTTTACAAAACCATGCATTCCGGCAACAGTTGTAAAGAGTTAACAGTGCAACATTATTCAAATATAATTTGTTAAGATCGTTTTTTAAAAACTTTTTTAATTATTTTTGAAATCTAGATTAAGATTTATATGTAGTTGAAAATCATAGTAAACGGTGCTATTGAAAATGGAAAACAAATCATTATATAAAAAAGAAAAAGTAATGTAGTAGTATTGCATACGTATATGAGATAGTATTACCACATGTGGAGCACGATCTGCTTACCCTTTCATAGCACCTGGGATCACCCCTAGTTTTGGTGAGGTTCGTATTGATTATTCTTTGGTTTTTTATGATGTGTCAAGTGTACTATTGTTTCTTTTTTTCATTTTTAGCGATGGTGTTGTCAGTTTGTTTAGATTTATGAGTTTGAATGTCCCTTTGGTATCTTTCGTCCCTCTTTTACTATGAATGAATGAATCAATTTCATTTCTCACTAACTATAGCTACAAACTACATAGTTACAGAGAATATATTTTTAAACAAACAATAACATTAGATATTTAAGCAGATGTGAACAATACAAACATAACATACAATTACAAACTAACCAAGAGGAGTGATCCTCACGTATATATTTTTTTTATAAATCTACATAGTTTTTCAAGAAAAATATAATAGTAAGAGCTCATCAATTGTTGATATTCATAAATATGTGGACGAAGATTACAATAGTATGGTAGCTATTTATGTCTTTTTTTTTATTTAGAGCATACATATTTTGGAAAAAAATTACAAGGATACGATGAGAATACAATTCAGCAAAAGTGATTACATAACAGTTTTACATATACTGATATACTCCTCTGTTTCGAATATCAAGTCCTTTTCCCAGTCTTAAAGCAATCTGGAAATAAAAGTCACAAAGTATTGATCAATCATCATGATACCATCGTGTTCATATTGTGCATAGCGAAGCATACGCAGTATATTTTTTGCACTGATGTTGACCTGCCAAAGTCACAGGTCCGATCAGATTCTAAAAAAATCAAATCTTATTAAATTGTGTACTTAAGTTAGCTTAAAGGAAAATACTTATGATATTTGAATTGCAGTTTCACATGCACTGGCAGTTCTCATTTAAATGGAAATACATTAGCTCTGCACTTCTAATCATGGTTCATTAACTTTAAATTGTTTTCATTGGTTACTTGTTTTACAATTGCCATTGCATTTTTTGTACTTTGCATACTACTATCAGAATTAGCTCTATGTCAACAGTGTGTAGATATCTATATCAAAACAAATCATTAAATATACCAGGCTTATAATTAGATACGTCTGTCGCACGTTTGATCTACAACGGATTTACAAATCAAAAAGTTCAAAAGGCCAAATAAACTTAATTTTTAGTTTCAACATTAGTTTGCTTCGAATTTCAGATACCTACATGTACGGTCTTTGGCAGATATAATTCGCTTCCTTATCGCAGTGGACGTCATTCCATTGATACCCAGCACCTTTGCGCATTTCAAGACAATGCTCTCTTCCCTGATAATCACGCGGTGCGCCTGGTGACCAGTTTGTTACTGTAAAACTTGTTTGACTGTTTGTCCATACCCATTCTCCTTCCGTTACAATGTCTGACCCTCCCAAAAAATAAAATCCTAAAACGAAACGAATTTAACTCTAATATGACCGCATATATAGTTGAAAATTAGAAATAATATTTTTGTATTCTTTGTTGTTTGTATCTGTACATGTTTAATTGTTCTGCCTGTTTCCTAAATAAACAACAGAGAAGTCGACTGTATCAAGTCCGACACTGTTTGATTCTTGATTATCGTGTTGGTATCTTGCACGAGTTTTTGGTCTCGTTATTGATAAGGCATTTCAAAAGTCCATTATTCGTGATGAGTTCAAGCAGCTATAACATACGTTGCTGATCATTATTATTGAAAACACTATAATAAGGCCATTCCATCTTTCCGTAGAAAGACCTTAATTTTGATCTAATTGTTAGGTCTTTCCACTATTCTGTGGAAAGATCTCAATCGATTTATGACTTACGAACAGCGGTATACTATTGTTTCCTTTATCTTTTGATTTTTTTTCTGAATACTAGTATTGTTTTTTCTCCTTCCGCCCCTTTATTTCTTGCGTATTCTGTAGAAAGATCTCAATCGATTTATGACTTACGAACAGCGGTATACTACTGTTTCCTTTATCTCTTGATTTTTTTCTGAATACTAGTATTGTTTTTCTACTTCCGCCCTTTTATTTCTTGTGTATAAATATTGTTTCTCAATATGTTTGCTAAGATTAAAAATGTTTGACCCTGCTTAACAAAATACTTTTCATTGTATGAGTTATCTCCCCGAACATTGTTTTCCTTGTGTGTGCATCTCCTCTGTGACCGTCAAAAGAAAGCGACAACTGTATTTTCTCAAACTGCTCGTTTTATCCTCATGATGTTTTGTGCAATTTTGACTGATGTGATACAAAGACTCTATATGAGAGTTATTTCCCCTGATGCATTATATATAAGTGATTTGCAATTGTTACTGGTTAACATTATACGATAGAGAACAGGATCTTTGGTTTGATGTCCTTGTTAAAAAAAAATGAAAATAAGTTCCAGGTCAAGGATCAAGGTCATATTCTATATTTTGAATTTGGCTTATTTTTACTTCTTTTTTAAACCCGTACAAGATATCGACAACAATATTTGCAAATTGTTAATTGCGCTGCGACATGTCGTAACTCATGGTTTATTGTTAAAATGCTGCGTAGACATAAACTGGGAGTTTTGCCATTTGGTAATGTACTTTCCGTTTTGAATTTTTCACGTAGTATTTTTGTGAATGACATACTCGATCCATATTCATTCGCTTTGGCAGTCAAAAAGTCTAACTGTTCTATTGAGACTACCTCTGCCATCATACTGTCTTGACTCTGGCATAATGTCTGAAATAAATTATAGATTATGTCATTTTGAATTATAAGCCTGGTACCTTTGATAACTATAAGCATGTCGAAATGATCTATTGTATTGTTTATTTGTGTAAACTTCTGTTCTTAATGTTCTATTGTATTGTTTATTTGTGTAAGTCTCTGTTCTAAATGTTTTCCCATTTATTAGTACTGTACTCCTGTCATATTGTGTTGTCATTTTAGTGTTATATTTAACATTGCCATAAAAGCGCGTGTTATGGCTAATTACTTACATAACCCGGTTCAACACACAATGTCTTTTTTAGATGTCCTGTACTGAGTTAGGAAAATGGCAGTTGTTATCTTATAGTTCGTGTCTGTGTGTGATGCACTGTCGTTTGGTTTTTTATTGCACTTCTTTGTATCTGTTATTTCGTTGTATCCTTTTATAGTTCATGTGTTTGCCTCAGTTTTAGTTTGAAACCCCGATATGTTTTCTCTTTATCGATCATTTTGTAACCCGGATTTGTTTCTCTTTATGGATTTATGACTTTCGAGCAGCGGTATACAACTGTTGCCTTTATTTATCAGACCAATCATTGCAGAACAAAATCTAATATTTATTGTTTTTCTTCGGCACTGTTTATATTTGTCACAATATTTAATAAACTATTATGCTATTGAAAAAAAGTTAAGTAAATTTTACTAATACGTCCAAACAAATTTAAACAGCAAAATATCTAATTTGCTTCAATAGCACTGCTAACAATGGATATCATTTTTCTAATTCTTCAAACAGTTACACAGTTGATATATTTATAATTTTTTTACCATATTCAAAATGCTGGATAAGTTGATTAACGCTCAATTTGCAGGTCACAATTTTACTACCTAAGTCAAATTTCTAATAAGTATTTTCCAAACCTTAGAATCAGTCCAATTTCCCTCGTCCACGCTAAAGTAGTAGCAAAAGCTTTGAAATAAGTCCCAGTCAATATGGCATGCTACAAATAAGAATTTCGCATTTAAAAAAATATAAAACGACTCCAACAATTAGATATTGATTTTTCAAGATTTCGTCTGTATTAAGGTGATAATGTCGTTGATTTTTCCCTATAAGTCTTTGCTAAATTTGCACTTTTTTTAAAAATTGTAAATTGTGCAGAAATTATCTTTTTTGTTTTACTGCAATGAACTGTAGGATTAATTTACTAAAATTGTTATATTTACGGGGCGGGGGGGAGGGGGGGGGGAGGAATTCGACCCTTTTTCGTATAAAACCAGATGTGACGTACAGTGATTTGGTGGTATAACTCCTTAAGTTGATGGTTATTAGTGATTTCAGGAAGTGTCACTTACTTTGAAAAGTTTGTCTTTATACTTGATTATGTATTCTTTTGTTCAAGCTAAAAAAAACATCTCCATGATTGACAAGAATGACATGAACTTTAAGCCTCTTAAATATTTTGATTTCTCACTATTTCCCGTTTGTTTTGTGGTTAATTTCTCGCGTTTTGTCAGATTAGTTTTCTATACTGAACATTTGTGAATTCCCATCGTTCAAAGTTCTCATAATCCCCATTGCACTGTACAAAGCTTTTAAAATCGAAAAGAAGCATTACATTGTCGAAGTATATTTCTTCAAATAAGGAAACTACCATTGTTTTCCTATCTGAAGAAAAAAAAGAATTCATTTCTTTGTTCAGATAAGAAAATAATGTATATACATTAATCCAGATAATGAAGGCAAAAGATTTTGTCTTGATCTATAAAAACTCATTAACGATTTATGCAGATTTTCTATTTATGATTATATTAGCATTTTCAACTCGTTAACGGCTCAAATATTTTCAGTCTTTTTAAATCCTGCGAGAAGAAGTTTTATTCCATACGTGTACGCTTCATAAGAAAATTAAAAAATTAAAAAAAAACATCACTTGTTCACACTATTTAGGTTCTGAAAAAATTGGAATAAAATAAAGCCAAAAATCGACTTTGACTTGACATGATATTTTATAATTTAACGGAAACTAACAGAAAATGTGTTATTATTACATAAAAGAAGATGTGGTATGACTGCAAAAGGATACACCTCTCCACAAGAGCCTAAATGACACCGACCAATTAAAGAGTACTGTACAGATATAGATACTTATGTTGGGTTATAATCAGACGCAGAAATCGAACTGACAATACCAAGATTAAGAACACAATGAAGAAACACACAACATAAACACAAGTATACAAAACTAAACATAAAAAACGAGGATTGGGCAACCCAAACCGCTTGAGTGCCCTGGAAGGGTAAGCGGGTTCTGCTTATTATATAATGTGTATACGTTATATGTTGCATGTATATAGATTCGACCACTGCATCGAGTGTGGTAGGATATATCTCGAGACTCGCCGAATGTTTTAAATATTCAAGATTTAACTGTCTACCGGGGATTAATATCAAACTACACGAGCTTTTGTGGTTAAATCCATTACTCTAATAATTTTTAAACATATGCAGACAAATATATTCTTTCTTTTCAAATGATCAGCGAAAAGATGTATTCTCGCTATGTAATGTATATTCAGGCATGGTCGCCCTTTGTCAAATCGTCACAATAATTAACCGAGAGGGAGGTAGAACAATCTGACGTCGTAATCGATTTTTTACCAATTAAGAACTGAGTTTAAACGAATCACACGGTGATTAAATGGAACATGTCAGGAAAAAAGATCGAGATGTATTAGTATCACTAGCTTGTCAAAGCTGAAGTTGTCATTTTGAACACAGTTCGTGGCAGTCGACTTAAATCTTGAACCGTTTTCCTACCAATGATGGGTAATTTTCTCTTGGCACTCCGGCTTCTTCCATTCACAAAACTGATCACCATGAAATAGCACAATAATATGCTGAAATCGGCAATACACACCAATCAAGAATTTTTTACATTTTAATTTAAATGTATAGTACAACATGTACAATGCCATTCAAAATATTTGTAAACATTCAAAATAAATTTACCTTTCATGAATATAGTGTTAATAAATTATCAAAAATACGGAAATCATTTAAACACTCACATACATGGGTGTTATACCTTTGTCTGGTTCATATATTCCCCATTTTGAATCTGTTTGCATCGAGGTCTGCGTTTTGTTATTATCAGTTGAATGGATCAAGCAAGTCTCACCAACATTGTTGTAACTATAAAATGTACACAAACTTGTTTCAATGCATTGCATTGCACAGACGATAAGTGATGGTGCTGAAATATTTTTTAGGAATGTCTCTAAATATTTTTGGTCATGTGTCAATGTAAATCGTTTGGTACTTCCAGTTAAAATGATCATTGAAACTACTGACAAAAAAGACATTTGAAGTGCAATCTTCATAGCAAATCTTTCAAAAAAAAACGTATGCACTCAGTGCGAATTCACTTATAAAATATTTTAAGCACTGGTCAATTTCTTGATTTAGACGGTTATCATTGGATATTACTGAATGAAAAGAATATTTAATTTTACAAAAATCTATTCATTTTAAAATAAAGGACACATACACAAATAGAATATATAAGACGTTTTCAACATGGTGATGTTAACTCATTGTGTTGTCTATAATCCTCTTAGTATATACATTTGTATTATATATATATCTATGCGAACTGAAATGGTACATAACAATGAAAGTAGAGAATTCTGTAGAAATAAGCTGAATGTTTAATTAAGTTATATTGTTAAGGAAATGTTAAACTTCTCTTTGATGAAATATATATCAAAGGTACCAAGATTATAATTTAATACGCCAGACGCGCGTTTCGTAAACATAAGACTCATCAGTGACGCTCAGATCAAAATAATTATAAAGCCCAGAAAGTAAAAAGTTGAAGAGCATTGAGGACCCAAAATTCCAAAATGTTGTGCCAAACACGGCTATGGCAATCTATTCCTGGGATAAGAAAATCCTTAGTTTTTAGAAAAAATAATGTTTGATATCAAATGATTTTTTACTTATGTATATACTTAAAAACAAGTCTAAGTTGAAAACAAGGTTCAAACCCATTATATCACCTTTAAAATTAAAAAAAATCGCAAAACTGAATTGTGATTTATATTTTCAATGTTATTCAACATTTTTTTAATGCCTCAAATATATTTTATGGTTACTCGACAATTTTTACAATTACCTTAAGTAAGGCTTAATTTATGGTGTTAGTTGAGGTT
This sequence comes from Mytilus edulis, assembly GCA_019925275.1. Classification (NCBI taxonomy): domain Eukaryota; kingdom Metazoa; phylum Mollusca; class Bivalvia; order Mytilida; family Mytilidae; genus Mytilus; species Mytilus edulis. Next base: position 24,878,150 of record CM034359.1, on the reverse strand, counting down.
AGTTAATAATCCAGTGAAATCGAGTTTTATTTAAATATATACAAAATAGTATATACATTTCATAAATGACACGCATGTTTTGTTAGACCAAGAATTTAAAATGATCATGATAATACAACTTCCATAGAAATCCTTGATAACCTTAAAAAGATGTGTTCCAAAGTCCAAATTAATAACATGTCAGACAAGGAGCACTTAATCGTAGCTGATTTTACACAAATTACAGACTTTTTACGTTATAATGAAATGATGCATTATCAGAACTCTGAGCTTGAATTATTCTTATAAAAAAAGCATCAAGTATATAGCTTAAAATGCTGAACGCTAGCCGCGTGGTATGTTTACGGTTTACTCATTGGTGACGCTTTAAAAAAAAGACAAGTTGAACAGGCCAAAAAAGAACGAAGTGAAAGGGCATTTGAAAAAGCGAACGGTTTTGTCAAATACACCAAATGTAATTATAGAAACATAGGTTGCCTAGTCTTTTGTTTTCTATGTTGTGTCTTGTGTACTAATATTTGTCTGTTTGTCTTTTTTTTAGCCATGGCGCTGTCAGTTTATTTTCGAAATATGAGTTTGAATGTGCCGCTGGTATCTTTCATCCCTCCTTGATAGATGATGAAGACAAAAAAAATATATTTGCAATGTCTTGTGTTATCAAAATTAATTTGAAATCAGTCCGATAAACAAAACAGCAACGCAATATGCATGTTAAAATCGACTGATCTACAAAATGTGTTAGGAACTTTTCATTTAAAAACAATACATACACAATTAATTCATTATCGGTTTAAAATATTGTTTGAAGCCGACATCCATCATATTTATAAATAAAACAATACCTTAAATGAAGTGAAAAAAATATAAACCTGATGTAAAACTCATAAAATACATAAGTTTGCTTGATCATTTTTCTAATGTTTGCATAAAGTGCTATTTGAAACCTGAAATACTTTATGATTTGACGTCTTTCTTTGGTCAAAAGCTCAAGAATTTCTAAACATAAAGAATCTAGGTCAATAGGGTGATGTATTCTACTTATTAAATCACAATATATAGATTATGTAAATAGATACTTAATTAAATACTGTAGATTTTTCAATAACGATAAGAAAGAAATGAAAAGAAAAAAGAAAAAGAATGTTTCAACTTGGAAATATAACATGTAACATGTGTAATTGTCAAACATTTTTTAATATAATACTATTCTACATAAAATTGAGAATAGAAATGGGGAATGTGTCAAGGGACAACAACCCGACCATATACAAAAACACCAGCAGAAGGTCACCAACAGAAATTCCCGCACCCGGAGGCGTCCTTCAGCTGGCCCCTAAACAAATATATACTAGTTCAGTGATAAAATTAAAAAAAAAACAAGACTTACAAAGGCCAGAGGCTCCTGACTTGGGACAGGCGCAAAAACCGGCGGGGTTAAACATGTTTATGAGATTTCAATCCCCCCTATACCTCTAGCCAATGTAGAAAAGTAAATGCATAACAATACGCACATTTAAAATGCAATGCAAGAGACGTCCGAGTCTGATATGTGTACGCACATATGTGACATGTATGAAGTCCACAAACTTCTGACTCAAATTTAAGTGTTGTCTTACTATTATACTATGAGTATATAAGGCCTAGGAGAGGTGAAATGTACGAAAGAGATTTTCAAACTTATAAGAAAGAAAATGCTAGTAGTCTTTGGTTTTTAGCTACCAATTTGTTATTTTCTACATTTTTTCTCGATTACTTTGGTTTCCATAACATAGGAGTAGAAGAGTATAATAAGGTTAATTTATCAATCGGTTCTTGGAGTTATTCAAACACGGTTTTTTCGGGGACAGTGAAAACAACACCTTCAATATGTATGCGTGAGATCTTCTCTGTTTGAGAACGCTAAATGTCGAATATTTTAAAGTTAATGATAGATAAGAATAGATGCAGTTGACGCAGTTATATCATAAAAGGACTTAACAATTATTTCCAAATTCATCGATGATCAACCTGTCTGAGGCGGTTGAAACTTTAGCATTGAACATTTCGCAACTTTTTAAACGGATAATTTTAGAATGGTTTATTATAAATAAGCTGTAACTACTTCGGTTTTTATTTGGTTTGGGTGGGGAGGTTATATTGCTTAGTCATTAGTTTTCTATGTTGTGCTTGTGTACTTTTAGTTGTCGGTTTGTTTTGTTTATTATTAACCATGGCGTTGTCAGTTTAATTTCGATTTATCAGTTTGGATGTTCCTTTGGTATCTTTCATCCCTCTTTATTAATCTTAATTTAGAATAAATGTCTTTTGGTTGTTTGTAATATTATGTTTATAAAACTGTTTGACATCAATACAAGTGAGAGGTGAACCTAGCTATTGGACTAGATTTCATCTACCATTTTCGACATTAATAAATGCCTGTACCAGGCTAGGAATATGTCAGATGTCATCCATTCGTTTGATGTGTTTCAGCTTTTAATTTTGCCTTTTAATTTGGGTTCTTTCATATTGAATCTTCCTCTGTTTTTTTTTTTTTTTTGTAATTTTACTTTTTTAACCTTATTCGCCTTCAGAAATTTCATTTATGTCATACGGAATTTTCAACCATAATTTATCTTGAATTAATCTAAATAAACGCATCAAGTAGACATAGATTAAAATGTTGAACTTTAGTTGCGCGGTTTGAATTCAATTAATTCAGCAGTGACGTTTAGAATAAATTATAGATGAACAGTCCAAAGTCGATGTAAAAGAGCATTAGAAGTGGCGAAAAGTTTTTTTCAAGTAGAGCAAATATAATAGAAATATTGATTGAAAGATGCTGAAAGCAGTCAACATTTTAGTTCAATATTTGAAATGTCTTGTGTTATCGAAATAAATTTGTAATCTGTCCAATAAACAAAGTAGCAAGGCAATATGAAAAAAAACGACTGATCTCCAAAATGTTTCAGGAACTTTCCATCCAAAAGCAATATGTATATAATTAATTAGTTATCGGTTTAAAATATTCTTTGAAACCTACATCAATCATGTTTGTTCATGAAAGAATACCTAAAATTGATTGAATAAATGTTATTACCATAATTATGTGAAACTTATAAAATAATAAAGTCCGATTGATCGTTGTTCGAACGTTTGCATAAAATGCTATTTGAAACCTTAAATACTTAATGATTTGACATCGTTCTAAGATCAAAAGCTTAAGAATTTCAAATCATGGATAGATGTCATCCATTCGTTTGATGTGTTTCAGCTTTTGATTTTGCCTTTTAATTTGGGTCCTTCCATATTGAATTTTCCTCGTTTTTTTTTGTAATTTTACTTTTTAAACCTTATTTGACTTCAGCAATGTCATTTATGTCATACGGACTTATCAATCATAATTTATCTTGAATTAATCTAAACAGACGCATCAAGAATACATAGATTAAATTGTTTAAACCTTGTTGCGCCGTTTGAATTCAATTAATTCAGCAGTGATGTTTTTATAAATTATAGATGAACAGGCTAAAGTCGAAGTTAAAGAGCATTAGAAGTGCCAAAACGTTTTTCAAGTACAGCAAAAATGATCGAAATATTGATTGAAAGATGCTGAAAGCAGTCAACATTTTTGTTCAATATTTGAAATGTCTTGTGTTATCGACATGAATTTGTAATATTTCCAATAAACAAAACAGCAAGGTAATATGAAAAAAAAACGACTGATCTCCAAAATACTTTCCATCCAAAAACAATATGTATATAATTAATTAGTTATCGGTTTAAAATATTCTTGGAAACCTACATCAATCATGTTTATTCATGAAAGAATACTTAAAATTGATTGAATAAAATGTTATTACCATATGTGAAACTTATAAAATAATAAAGTCCGATTGATCATTGTTCTAACGTATGCATAAAATGCTATTTGAAACCTTAAATACTTAATGATTTGACATCGTTTTAAGATCAAAAGCTCAAGAATTGTCATCCATTCGTTTGATGTGTTTCAGCTTTTTATTTTGCCTTTTAATTTGGGTTCTTCCATATTGAATTTTCCTCGTTTTTTTGTAATTTTACTTTTTGAACCTTATAAGCCTTCAGCAATGTCATTTATGTCATACGGATTTATCAATCATAATTCATCTAGAATTAATCTTAACCAACGCATCAAGTAGACATAGATTAAAATGTTGAATGCTAGATGCGCGGTTTGAATTCAATTATTTCAGCAGTGACGTTTTGATAAATTAATAAATAAACAGGAGAAAGTCGAAGTTAAAGACCAATAGAAGTGCCGAAAGTTTTTTTCAAGTAGAGCAAATATAATAGAAATATTGATTGAAAGATGCTGAAAACAGTCAAAATTTTTGTTCAATATTTGAAATGTCTTGTGTTATCGAAATGAATTTGAAATATGTCTAATAAACAAAACAGCAAGGCAATATGAAGAAAAAACGACTGATGTTTTAGGAACTTTCTATCCAAAAACAATATGTATAGAATTAATTAATTATTGGTTAAAAATATTCTTTGAAACCTACATGAATTATGTTTATTAATGAAAGAATACCTAAAATTGATTGAATAAAATTTAATTACCATGTGTGAAACTCATAAAATAGTAAAGTCTGCTTGATCATTTTTCTAACATTTGCATTAAATGCTATTTGAAAACTTAAATACTTAATGACTTGACATCATTCTAAGATCAAAAGCTCAAGAATTTCAAATCATGGATAGCCTAGGTCAGTAAGTTGGACTAATTTATTATGTATGTTTAGTTCACGCATCCTTGTAAATATAACAGAATTTGATGAGACTGTCGTTCAAAGTAAGAGGTTTAGCGCTATAAAACCAGGTTAAATCAACCATGTTCTACATTTGAAGATGCCTGTATCAAGTCAGGAATATTACAGTTGTTGTCCATTCGTTTTTTTATGTATTTTTACATTTAATTTTTCCATGTGATTATAGACTTTCCAATTTCATTTTCCTCTGAGTTCAGTATGTTTGTGATTTTTATTTCACAATATCTAGATTATGTAGACGGATAATCATTAAAAAGTTTTTTTCTCTTTTTTTTAACAACGATAAGAATAAACTCATAATAGAAACCAGGAATATAATTTAATATTTACGCCACGCGCGTTTCATCTACAAAAGACTAATCAGTGACGCTCACATAAAAAAAAAAGTTATAACGCAAAATAAATACAAAGTTGAAGAGTATTGAGAACCCAAAATTCCATAAGTTGTGCCAAATACGGCTAAGGTAATCTATTCCTGGGATAAGAAAATCCTTAGTATTTCGAAAATGCTAAGTTTTGTAAACAGGGAATGTATACAAATGACCATATAATTGTGATCCATTGTCAACACCGAAGAATTGACTACTGGGCTGGTGATACCCTCGGGGACGAATATGTGCATTGTAAGCCTATCTGGTTGCCTGTAATGTTATATTATATTAAAATGTATCTATTGTATATATATACAGGTTGCACTATAATAAACCATCCATTCATATAATACATGAACATGCAAAAGGCGTAAACAAATGGATATAACACTATTCCACGCAAAAAAAGTTGTAGGAAAACTTCATAATTTATAAACGGACAATTTTAGAACGGTTTGTTATAAATTAGTTCTGACTAATGACCTAAAGACAACATCGACTGGTTATCTGTCCAAAGCGATTTTCTAGATTTACATGAATGCTCAAAGTCGAATATTTGGAAGACAACGATATATGTGGAAGTTATGGTGAAGTATAATTTAACCAGTGAATGTATTTTTGAATACGGATTAAAGATATGAGTATGTGAGCTATTCTCATTTTGAAGTCTTGACTGGAAAAAAATACTACTGGCTACTGGTTTCACAAGATGATAGTCGTCAGTCCTAACAAGAATGAAATGTTACAAAAACAAGTTAAAAGAACCCAACGTGATGTTCTTTTTCACGGGTTCAACCCAACATAAAGCATTTCTTTTCTATACAAGGCTTAATAACACAAAACACAAATATACTATTGGATGTAGGTTTCCAGCATCCATTCTATTAATAATACATTCAGAACATAGTTACAACATGTGAACAAAATTTAGAATGGCAGGTGTTACGCATAAAATAGTCATTATTACATTCTCTTCAATAGAAGTATGATCAACAGCCTTAACAATCTACAAAAAATAATTACAAATATTAGAAACAAAGTAATTGAATACATACTGTAACCTTGAACAGTATAAATGTACATCTATTGAATTGTACAATGCTATAAGAATAATCTTATAAATGTGAAAGACAGTACCTAAAGAACAAAACTGTTTAAAAAAAAGTCAAACAGACCTTAATAGCAATTGAATTAAACGTGAAGACTGATTGAATGCAAACCGTCGAATGATTAAATTCCCGCTTAGGTTTGAACGGGTGAATACACCCGTGAAAATTACTACGGACAACGGTATTTGTTTCGCCTTATAACGAAAAGAAATTTATAGATTTTATATTTTAGGAAATTAATTAGATGTAACAAGATGTGGTATGAGTGCTAACGAGACAACTCTCCTTCCAAGTCATAATTTATAAAATGTAACCATCACAGGTTAAAGTACGGTCTTAAACACGGAAACTCGGCTCTCACCGAACAGCAAGCTATAAAGGGCCCCAAACAATTACTAGTGTTAAAACATTCCATTGGGAAAAGGTAATCCTGCTTTACAATTTAACCGATTATGTCACTCAATTATCCTCGATTGCGATATTAAGTAGGACTACTGATGCGCATGTGCGGTTGATGTATGCATAGCAACGGAAACTTACCTATCGTCGTACCTATCTTCCCTTCGTAGACTCTCTGCAATTCCTGCTTTCTTCTTATCTTAGTTTGTTCCCTAGAACGATTTGAAAGATTTGAACATCGGTAAATAAAGGCAACAGTAGTATACCGCTGTTCAAAACTCATAAATCCATGGACAAAAAACAAAATCGGGGTAACAAACTTAAACCGAGGGAAACGCATTAAATATAAGAGGAGAACAACGACACAACACCAAAACGGACCAAGCATCAGACATAACACCACGAGAATAACAAATATAACAGGAAAACCAAATACATGAATTTGGGATAGACAAGTACCATGCCACGTCTCATCTCAATATTTCAAAAATAAGAAAAAACACAAACGACTCAACGTTAAAATGCAACAAACACAGAAACGAACAATAATATAACAATGGCCATATTCCTGTCTTGGTACAGGACACTTTTAAAGGGGAATAAAAGTGGTGGGTTGAACCTGGTTTTGTGGCATGCCAAACCTCGCACTTTAATGGCAAAGTTAAATGTAACATTGAAATGACAACATAATATTACAGGACTACAATATAAATAAATAGGAGAACATATTAGACAAAGAAAAACATAATTAATAGATAACAAAACACATCAGGTTTAAAATTCAATACGCCAAAAAACGAGCCTTGTCCACACAAGACTCACCAGTGACGCCCAGATATAAAAGATCGAAAGTGAAAAAAGTACAAAGTTGTACAGCACTGAAGATCAAAAGTTGAAAAGGTTTCGCCAAATACGGCATTGTTGTTATGCCCGGGATAAGAACATTCTTATTATATAGAACAATTCATGCTATTGCAAACAGTAAATTTTATCAAATGAATATGAAAGAGATATACATAAAGAAACTGAAGTATTAACTAATTACAGAAAACTAAACCCGAATACATTACGCCCAAATATAAAAGATCGAAAGTGAAAAAGGTACAAAGTTGTACAGCACTGAAGATCAAAAGTTGAAAAGGTTTTGCCAAATACGGCATTGTTTTTATGCACGGGATAAGAACATTCTATTTGGGGAAAACCGAACAACAAACATGATAAAAGTTGGTTAACAAGTCCGTATGGTATAAATCACCTTGCTGGAGGCGAATAATGTTCAAAAAGTAAAATTACAAAAGAATGGAACTTCAAAACGGAAAATCCCTAATCAAAAGGCAAAATCAAAAGCTCAAACACATCAAACGAAGATATGACAACTGTACAGGCTTTACAGTAGAAACTGCTGGATAACATTTTGATTTATTGCTAGCTAAACTTCTCACATAGGTTGAAAATGTTGGATTAAATTTGAATTTATAGCTAACTAAACTTCTCAAGTGTATGACATTTGCTTAAAATTCCATGATATTGACAACTATGTGTGAACATAACAAACAGACATGATATGTAAAAATTTCAAAACTAGGGAACAATCAGCATTGTGTTATAATCTCAATCACTTTAAAAGTTAACTAATATGTCAACAAAGAAAAACAAGGCATATGGACAAAGCAAATTGCCAATAAGGAAAGAGAAAAATTACCATAACACAATCACTCAATGACGGGATGCATAGGTACCGAGTCACGTCAAATGGATATTACAAAAAAAAAAGAATAAACAGTAAATTTTACATAGACAAGTAAAAGAACACAACAACACGTAATTATGATGATAAACAATGTCAGTACCTCGAATCTCTACTTCAAGTCTGATTTTTGAGGTTGATATGAACAATTTATTAAAAAAAAGTCTTGGTATCTTCAGATGATTTATTTTTGAAAAAGGACATGACTTACTTTGACATAACCCTAGTTAACCAACTTGCTGCTCAAACATTGGTAACGTTTTACAAAGTCTGAATAGCAGCTGCAAGCATTGAAATACCGTTTAAGTTGGTAAAGGTATATCAACAATTTGCTTTAAAAACCTACTATGCCAACATTATACTTTTTAACCCTTTTTAGTACTGAATTCCCTATTAATATGTTATAGTAAAAGGGCTAACCCAACAGAGCTTCTGTATATGTATTTGACTGCTCAAGTACAGTACAGCCTGTGACATCCTCTTAGTAATGTCCACTCTCTTGCATGGTCAACATCCAATGGTGAACATTTATTGGGGTATTCAATATTGAGATGTTGGTCATTTATTGGGGGTCATAAATCATAGGTTGATTTTTATCTAATTATGTTACCTGTAAAAATCAACCTGAAGTTTTCAGCTGGTATGTTTTATTAACATTTACCTGTACAGGTAATTTGGTTTTTTAAAAAGTTATCAAAAGTCCCAGGATTATAATTTTATACGCCAGACCGCGTTTAGTCTGCATAAGACTCATCAGTGACGCTCAACAAAATAGTTGAAAAAGCAAATAAATACAAAGTTGAAGAGCATTGAGGACAAAATTTCCAAAAAGTTGTGCAAATACGGCTAAGGTAATCTACTCCTGGGGTAAGAAAATCCTTAGTTTTTCGAAAAATTCAAAGTTTTGTAACAGAAAATTTATATAAAAAAAGACCATTTAATTGATATTCATGTCAACACCGAAGTGCTGACTACTGGGCTGGTGATCCCCTCGGGACGAAACGTCCACCAGCAGTGGCATCGACCCAGTGGTGTAAAAAAGTTATCAAAAGTACCAGGATTATAATTTTATACGCCAGACGCGCGTTTCGTCTACATAAGACTCATCAGTGACGCTCAGATCAAAATAGTTGAAAAAGCCAAATAAATACAAAGTTGAAGAGCATTGAGGACCAAAATTTCCAAAAAGTTGTGCCAAATACGGCTAAGGTAATCTACTCCTGGGGTAAGAAAATCCTTAGTTTTTCGAAAAATTCAAAGTTTTTGTAAACAGAAAATTTATATAAAAAAAGCCATTTAATTGATATACATGTCAACACCGAAGTTCTGATACTGGCTGGTGATACCCTCGGACGAAACGTCCACCAGCAGTTGGCATCGACCCAGTGGTGTAAAAAGTTATCAAAAGTACCAGGATTATAATTTTAATACGCCAGACGCGCGTTTCGTCTACATAAGACTCATCAGTGACGCTCAGATCAAATAGTTGAAAAAGCCAAATAAAATACAAAGTTGAAGAGCATTGAGGACCAAAATTTCCAAAAAGTTGTGCCAAATACGGCTAAGGTAATTACTCCTGGAGTAAGAAATCTTAGTTTTATCGTAAAATTCAAAGTTTTGTAATCATATATTTATTATAAAAAAAACCATTTATTGATATTCATGTTCAATTTACCGAATTGCTGACTACTGTCTGGTGTATACCTCTTGTTAAAACTTCCACGAGTGGCAATCCCTGTGTAAAAAGTTATCACAAAGTACCAGATTATAATTTTATACGCCAGACGCGCGTTTCGTCTACATAAGACTCATCAGTGACGCTCAATCAAAATAGTTGAAAAAGCCAAATAAATACAAGTTGAAGAGCATTGAGGACCAAAATTTCCAAAAAGTTGTGCCAAAAATACGGCTAAGGTAATCTACTCCTGGGGTAAGAAAATCCTTAGTTTTTCGAAAAATTCAAAGTTTTGTAAACAGAAAATTTATATAAAAAAAAGACCATTTAATTGATATTCATGTCAACACCGAAGTGTGACTACTGGGCTGGTGATACCCTCGGGGACGAAACGTCCACCAGCAGTGGCATCGACCAGTGGTGTAAAAAGTTATCAAAAGTACCAGGATTATAATTTTATACGCCAGACGCGCGTTTCGTCTACATAAGACTCATAGTACGCTCAGATCAAAATAGTTGAAAAGCCAAATAAATACAAAGTTGAAGAGCATTGAGGACCAAAATTTCCAAAAAGTTGTGCCAAATACGGCTAAGGTAATCTACTCCTGGGTAAGAAAATCCTTAGTTTCGAAAATTCAAAGTTTTGTAACAGAAAATTTATATAAAAAAAGACCATTTAATTGATATTCATGTCAACACGAAGTGCTGACTACTGGCTGGTGATACCCTCGGGACGAAACGTCACCAGCATGCACGACCCAGTGGTGTAAAAAGTTATAAAAGTACCAGGATTATAATTTAACGCAGACGCGCGTTTCGTCTACATAAGACTCATTAGTGACGCTCAGATCAAAATAGTTGAAAAAGCCAAATAATACAAAGTTGAAGGCATTGAGGACCAAAATTTCAAAAGTTGTGCCAAATACGGTAAGGTAAACGGGGGGGGGGGGGGGGGGGGGGGGGGGGGGGGGGGGGGGGGGGGGGCCCCCCCCCCCCCCCCCCCCCCCCCCCCCCCCCCCCCCCCAATACGTAAGAATACACTGGGTTAAGTAAAATCTATCATTTGTTTTTGAGAAATTCAAAGTTTGAAAATGAAAATTTATTTAATAATAAGACTTTAATGTATATTTGTCAAACCGATATTGCTACTATGTGTGAACCCCGTTGTATCAAACGTACCAGCATGGTATACCCATGAGTTAAAAAGTTATCAAAAATACAGGATTAAATTTTATCGCCAAGGCGTTTAGTCTAATAAACTCATCAGTGACGCTCAGATCAAAATATTGAAAAAAGAAATAAATACAAAGTTAAGACATTGAGGAAAAATTTCCAAAAAGTTGTGCCAAATACGCTGAATCTATCCTGTAAGAAATCTAGTTTTTGATTAGTTTGAACGAATTTATTAAAAAAAAGCTTTATAGATATATTAAACCATTAATGGCTGGAACTCGGAAATCCAAGTGGATCACCCTGGTAAAAATTCAAATCCCTAGATATAATTCTTATACCCTAGCTGTTCGTCACAAAGTCATATGCGTAGTCAAAAAGTTGAAAAAGCCAAATAAATACAAAGTTGAAAGATTGATACCAAATTTCCAAAAAGTTTGCCAAATTAGCTAGGTAATACTCCTGTGAAGAAAATCTAGTTGAAAAATCAAGTTTTGTAACAGAAAATTTAAAAAAAAAAGCCATTAATTGATATTATGTCAAACCGAAGTGCTGACATCTGCTAGTTGTACCCTCTGGAGAAATCCACAATGTGACACCCATGTGTAAGTTTCAATACCGGATTATATTTATCGCAGACGCCGTGTCTAATAAGATCATAGTGATAATCAATATGTTAAAAGCCATATAAATCAATAAGTTGAGCAAAATTTTCAAAATTGTGCCAATACGAAGTAATTACTCCTGGGTAAGAAAATCCTTAGTTTTTCGAAAAATTTTAAATTTTGTAAACAAAAAATTTATTAAAAAAAAGACATTTAATTGTATTCATTCAAACGAATCTGACTACTGGTGCTTGTGTACCTGGACAATACGTCACAAGTGATCGACCGTGGTAAAAAGTTATCAAAAGTACCAGGATTATAATTTTATACGCCAGACGCGCGTTTGTCTACATAAGACTCATAGTGACGCTCAGATCAAAATAGTTGAAAAAGCCAAATAAATACAAAGTTGAAGAGCATTGAGACCAAAATTTCCAAAAAGTTGTGCCAAATACGGCTAAGGAATCTACTCCTGGGGTAAGAAAATCCTTAGTTTTTCGAAAAATTCAAAGTTTTGTAAACAGAAAATTTAATAAAAAAAAGACCATTTAATTGATATTCATGTCAACACGAAGTGCTGACTACTGGGCTGGTGATACCCTCGGGGACGAAACGTCCACCAGCAGTGGCATCGACCCAGTGGTGTAAAAAGTTATCAAAATACCAGGATATAATTTTATACGCCAGACGCGCGTTTCGTCTACATAAGACTCATCAGTGACGCTCAGATCAAAATAGTTGAAAAAGCCAAATAAATACAAAGTTGAAGAGCATTGAGGACCAAAATTTCCAAAAAGTTGTGCCAAATACGGCTAAGGTAATCTACTCCTGGGGTAAGAAAATCCTTAGTTTTTCGAAAAATTCAAAGTTTTGTAAACAGAAAATTTATATAAAAAAAGACCATTTAATTGATATTCATGTCAACACCGAAGTGCTGACTACTGGGCTGGTGATACCTCGGGGACGAAACGTCCACCAGCAGTGGCATCGACCCAGTGGTGTAAAAAGTTATCAAAAGTACCAGGATTATAATTTTATACGCCAGACGCGCGTTTCGTCTACATAAGACTCATCAGTGACGCTCAGATCAAAATAGTTGAAAAAGCCAAATAAATACAAAGTTGAAGAGCATTGAGGACCAAAATTTCCAAAAAGTTGTGCCAAATACGGCTAAGGTAATCTACTCCTGGGGTAAGAAAATCCTTAGTTTTTCGAAAAATTCAAAGTTTTGTAAACAGAAAATTTATATAAAAAAAAGACCATTTAATTGATATTCATGTCAACACCGAAGTGCTGACTACTGGGCTGGTGATACCCTCGGGGACGAAACGTCCACCAGCAGTGGCATCGACCCAGTGGTGTAAAAAGTTATCAAAAGTACCAGGATTATAATTTTATACGCCAGACGCGCGTTTCGTCTACATAAGACTCATTCAGTGACGCTCAGATCAAAATAGTTGAAAAAGCCAAATAAATACAAAGTTGAAGAGCATTGAGGACCAAAATTTCCAAAAAGTTGTGCCAAATACGGCTAAGGTAATCTACTCCTGGGGTAAGAAAATCCTTAGTTTTTCGAAAAATTCAAAGTTTTGTAAACAGAAAATTTATATAAAAAAAGACCATTTAATTGATATTCATGTCAACACCGAAGTGCTGACTACTGGGCTGGTGATACCCTCGGGGACGAAACGTCCACCAGCAGTGGCATCGACCCAGTGGTGTAAAAAGTTATCAAAAGTACCAGGATTATAATTTTATACGCCAGACGCGCGTTTCGTCTACATAAGACTCATCAGTGACGCTCAGATCAAAATAGTTGAAAAAGCCAAATAAATACAAAGTTGAAGAGCATTGAGGACCAAAATTTCCAAAAAGTTGTGCCAAATACGGCTAAGGTAATCTACTCCTGGGGTAAGAAAATCCTTAGTTTTTCGAAAAATTCAAAGTTTTGTAAACAGAAAATTTATATAAAAAAAAGACCATTTAATTGATATTCATGTCAACACCGAAGTGCTGACTACTGGGCTGGTGATACCCTCGGGGACGAAACGTCCACCAGCAGTGGCATCGACCCAGTGGTGTAAAAAGTTATCAAAAGTACCAGGATTATAATTTTATACGCCAGACGCGCGTTTCGTCTACATAAGACTCATCAGTGACGCTCAGATCAAAATAGTTGAAAAAGCCAAATAAATACAAAGTTGAAGAGCATTGAGGACCAAAATTTCCAAAAAGTTGTGCCAAATACGGCTAAGGTAATCTACTCCTGGGGTAAGAAAATCCTTAGTTTTTCGAAAAATTCAAAGTTTTGTAAACAGAAAATTTATATAAAAAAAAGACCATTTAATTGATATTCATGTCAACACCGAAGTGCTGACTACTGGGCTGGTGATACCCTCGGGACGAAACGTCCACCAGCAGTGGCATCGACCCAGTGGTGTAAAAAGTTATCAAAGTACCAGGATTATAATTTTATACGCCAGACGCGCGTTTCGTCTACATAAGACTCATCAGTGACGCTCAGATCAAAATAGTTGAAAAAGCCAAATAAATACAAAGTTGAAGAGCATTGAGGACCAAAATTTCCAAAAAGTTGTGCCAAATCGGCTAAGGTAATCTACTCCTGGGGTAAGAAAATCCTTAGTTTTTCGAAAAATTCAAGTTTTGTAAACAGAAAATTTATATAAAAAAAGACCATTTAATTGATATTCATGTCAACACCGAAGTGCTGACTACTGGGCTGGTGATACCTCGGGGACGAAACGTCCACCAGCAGTGGCATCGACCCAGTGGTGTAAAAAGTTATCAAAAGTACCAGGATTATAATTTTATACGCCAGACGCGCGTTTCGTCTACATAAGACTCATCAGTGACGCTCAGATCAAAATAGTTGAAAAAGCCAAATAAATACAAAGTTGAAGAGCATTGAGGACCAAAATTTCCAAAAAGTTGTGCCAAATACGGCTAAGGTAATCTACTCCTGGGGTAAGAAAATCCTTAGTTTTTCGAAAAATTCAAAGTTTTGTAAACAGAAAATTTATATAAAAAAAGACCATTTAATTGATATTCATGTCAACACCGAAGTGCTGACTACTGGGCTGGTGATACCCTCGGGGACGAAACGTCCACCAGCAGTGGCATCGACCCAGTGGTGTAAAAAGTTATCAAAAGTACCAGGATTATAATTTTATACGCCAGACGCGCGTTTCGTCTACATAAGACTCATCAGTGACGCTCAGATCAAAATAGTTGAAAAAGCCAAATAAATACAAAGTTGAAGAGCATTGAGGACCAAAATTTCCAAAAAGTTGTGCCAAATACGGCTAAGGTAATCTACTCCTGGGGTAAGAAAATCCTTAGTTTTTCGAAAAATTCAAAGTTTTGTAAACAGAAAATTTATATAAAAAAAAGACCATTTAATTGATATTCATGTCAACACCGAAGTGCTGACTACTGGGCTGGTGATACCCTCGGGGACGAAACGTCCACCAGCAGTGGCATCGACCCAGTGGTGTAAAAAGTTATCAAAAGTACCAGGATTATAATTTTATACGCCAGACGCGCGTTTCGTCTACATAAGACTCATCAGTGACGCTCAGATCAAAATAGTTGAAAAAGCCAAATAAATACAAAGTTGAAGAGCATTGAGGACCAAAATTTCCAAAAAGTTGTGCCAAATACGGCTAAGGTAATCTACTCCTGGGGTAAGAAAATCCTTAGTTTTTCGAAAAATTCAAAGTTTTGTAAACAGAAAATTTATATAAAAAAAGACCATTTAATTGATATTCATGTCAACACCGAAGTGCTGACTACTGGGCTGGTGATACCCTCGGGGACGAAACGTCCACCAGCAGTGGCATCGACCCAGTGGTGTAAAAAGTTATCAAAAGTACCAGGATTATAATTTTATACGCCAGACGCGCGTTTCGTCTACATAAGACTCATCAGTGACGCTCAGATCAAAATAGTTGAAAAAGCCAAATAAATACAAAGTTGAAGAGCATTGAGGACCAAAATTTCCAAAAAGTTGTGCCAAATACGGCTAAGGTAATCTACTCCTGGGGTAAGAAAATCCTTAGTTTTTCGAAAAATTCAAAGTTTTGTAAACAGAAAATTTATATAAAAAAAGACCATTTAATTGATATTCATGTCAACACCGAAGTGCTGACTACTGGGCTGGTGATACCCTCGGGGACGAAACGTCCACCAGCAGTGGCATCGACCCAGTGGTGTAAAAAGTTATCAAAAGTACCAGGATTATAATTTTATACGCCAGACGCGCGTTTCGTCTACATAAGACTCATCAGTGACGCTCAGATCAAAATAGTTGAAAAAGCCAAATAAATACAAAGTTGAAGAGCATTGAGGACCAAAATTTCCAAAAAGTTGTGCCAAATACGGCTAAGGTAATCTACTCCTGGGGTAAGAAAATCCTTAGTTTTCGAAAAATTCAAAGTTTTGTAAACAGAAAATTTATATAAAAAAAGACCATTTAATTGATATTCATGTCAACACCGAAGTGCTGACTACTGGCTGGTGATACCCTCGGGGACGAAACGTCCACCAGCAGTGGCATCGACCCAGTGGTGTAAAAAGTTATCAAAAGTACCAGGATTATAATTTTATACGCCAGACGCGCGTTTCGTCTACATAAGACTCATCAGTGACGCTCAGATCAAAATAGTGAAAAAGCCAAATAAATACAAAGTTGAAGAGCATTGAGGACCAAAATTTCCAAAAAGTTGTGCCAAATACGGCTAAGGTAATCTACTCCTGGGGTAAGAAAATCCTTAGTTTTTCGAAAAATTCAAAGTTTTGTAAACAGAAAATTTATATAAAAAAAGACCATTTAATTGATATTCATGTCAACACCGAAGTGCTGACTACTGGGCTGGTGATACCCTCGGGGACGAAACGTCCACCAGCAGTGGCATCGACCCAGTGGTGTAAAAAGTTATCAAAAGTACCAGGATTATAATTTTATACGCCAGACGCGCGTTTCGTCTACATAAGACTCATCAGTGACGCTCAGATCAAAATAGTTGAAAAAGCCAAATAAATACAAAGTTGAAGAGCATTGAGGACCAAAATTTCCAAAAAGTTGTGCCAAATACGGCTAAGGTAATCTACTCCTGGGGTAAGAAAATCCTTAGTTTTTCGAAAAATTCAAATTTTGTAAACAGAAAATTTATATAAAAAAAGACCATTTAATTGATATTCATGTCAAACACCGAAGTGCTGACTACTGGGCTGGTGATACCCTCGGGACGAAACGTCCACCAGCAGTGGCATCGACCCAGTGGTGTAAAAAGTTATCAAAAGTACCAGGATTATAATTTATACGCCAGACGCGCGTTTCGTCTACATAAGACTCATCAGTGACGCTCAGATCAAAATAGTTGAAAAAGCCAAATAAATACAAAGTTGAAGAGCATTGAGGACCAAAATTTCCAAAAAGTTGTGCCAAATACGGCTAAGGTAATCTACTCCTGGGGTAAGAAAATCCTTAGTTTTTCGAAAATTCAAAGTTTTGTAAACAGAAAATTTATATAAAAAAAAGACCATTTAATTGATATTCATGTCAACACCGAAGTGCTGACTACTGGCTGTGATACCCTCGGGGACGAAACGTCCACCAGCAGTGCATCGACCCAGTGGTGTAAAAGTTATCAAAAGTACCAGGATTATAATTTTATACGCCAGACGCGCGTTTCGTCTACATAAGACTCATCAGTGACGCTCAGATCAAAATAGTTGAAAAAGCCAAATAAATACAAAGTTGAAGAGCATTGAGGACCAAAATTTCCAAAAAGTTGTGCCAAATACGGCTAAGGTAATCTACTCCTGGGGTAAGAAAATCCTTAGTTTTCGAAAAATTCAAAGTTTTGTAAACAGAAAATTTTATAAAAAAAAGACCATTTAATTGATATTCATGTCAACACCGAAGTGCTGACTACTGGGCTGGTGATACCCTCGGGGACGAAACGTCCACCAGCAGTGGCATCGACCCAGTGGTGTTAAAAGTTATCAAAAGTACCAGGATTATAATTTTATACGCCAGACGCGCGTTTCGTCTACATAAGACTCATCAGTGACGCTCAGATCAAAATAGTTGAAAAAGCCAAATAAATACAAAGTTGAAGAGCATTGAGGACCAAAATTTCCAAAAAGTTGTGCCAAATACGGCTAAGGTAATCTACTCCTGGGGTAAGAAAATCCTTAGTTTTTCGAAAAATTCAAAGTTTTGTAAACAGAAAATTTATATAAAAAAAGACCATTTAATTGATATTCATGTCAACACCGAAGTGCTGACTACTGGGCTGGTGATACCCTCGGGGACGAAACGTCCACCAGCAGTGGCATCGACCCAGTGGTGTAAAAAGTTATCAAAAGTACCAGGATTATAATTTTATACGCCAGACGCGCGTTTCGTCTACATAAGACTCATCAGTGACGCTCAGATCAAAATAGTTGAAAAAGCCAAATAAATACAAAGTTGAAGAGCATTGAGGACCAAAATTTCCAAAAAGCTGTGCCAAATACGGCTAAGGTAATCTACTCCTGGGGTATGAAAATCCTTAGTTTTTCGAAAAATTCAAAGTTTTGTAAACAGAAAATTTATATAAAAAAAAGACCATTTAATTGATATTCATGTCAACACCGAAGTGCTGACTACTGGGCTGGTGATACCCTCGGGGACGAAACGTCCACCAGCAGTGGCATCGACCCAGTGGTGTTAAAAGTTATCAAAAGTACCAGGATTATAATTTTATACGCCAGACGCGCGTTTCGTCTACATAAGACTCATCAGTGACGCTCAGATCAAAATAGTTGAAAAAGCCAAATAAATACAAAGTTGAAGAGCATTGAGGACCAAAATTTCCAAAAAGTTGTGCCAAATACGGCTAAGGTAATCTACTCCTGTGGTAAGAAAATCCTTAGTTTTTCGAAAAATTCAAAGTTTTGTAAACAGAAAATTTATATAAAAAAAGACCATTTAATTGATATTCATGTCAACACCGAAGTGCTGACTACTGGGCTGGTGATACCCTCGGGGACGAAACGTCCACCAGCAGTGGCATCGACCCAGTGGTGTAAAAAGTTATCAAAAGTACCAGGATTATAATTTTATACGCCAGACGCGCGTTTCGTCTACATTAGACTCATCAGTGACGCTCAGATCAAAATAGTTGAAAAAGCCAAATAAATACAAAGTTGAAGAGCATTGAGGACCAAAGTTTCCAAAAAGTTGTGCCAAATACGGCTAAGGTAATCTACTCCTGGGGTATGAAAATCCTTAGTTTTTCGAAAAATTCAAAGTTTTGTAAACAGAAAATTTATATAAAAAAAGACCATTTAATTGATATTCATGTCAACACCGAAGTGCTGACTACTGGGCTGGTGATACCCTCGGGGACGAAACGTCCACCAGCAGTGGCATCGACCCAGTGGTGTAAAAAGTTATCAAAAGTACCAGGATTATAATTTTATACGCCAGACGCGCGTTTCGTCTACATAAGACTCATCAGTGACGCTCAGATCAAAATAGTTGAAAAAGCCAAATAAATACAAAGTTGAAGAGCATTGAGGACCAAAATTTCCAAAAAGTTGTGCCAAATACGGCTAAGGTAATCTACTCCTGGGGTAAGAAAATCCTTAGTTTTAGTAAAAATGGCAAAAAGTCAAAGATAAAGTTATTGACTAGCATTTGAAATAAACAGACTTTTAATTTAAAAAAAATTAAGTAAATGAAGTAAATATATAAATGTGCATGTTGTACATTGTATTAAATTGTTTCTTAACATTATTAAATGAGTTATTACTATTAATAAAAAACTAATAATCATGCAAGTATATAAAAAAATAAGATGATCAATATCCATCCTTTTACAATAAATTTTGATAACATCTAATGTTCATACATATATATCTGAATAAAGTGAATCTTATGAAAAGAAATTATTTAAAGAAATTGTCTTGAAACTTATTAAATATGTTATCTTCAGTTTGGTGAATTCTTTCAAAATTTGTCTTCAGAAAAAATGAAGTGCACTTCTAAAGATGGTGACACTTTTATGGTCTATCATTTAAATCATTTTGTTTTCTTTAGTGTATTATACAGTCGATAGTGCTGGACTGACATGATACATATTCTTGGTATACATTTACTATGATTTACAAAGATTATTTCAATTAACCTTGGCCTTTCAGATAAAGTTAATAATTGCCGGGACTTTAATGAATTAAGACTTTTAAAGTCCTTAATAAAAACTGAAAAATCTAAAAATAAAGATTTATGATAAAAATTGTAAACTTGATTGTGTCAATAGGTAGATAATTTTTGGTCATAATTTAGAAATAGAAAATAGTTGACAATATAAAACTCCTAGAAGGGATAGAATGTGTAAACTGTGCCTTGTAGGTCAACGAAGAACATGTCAATTAACAAAACAACTTTGAGATAATCCATTTGAAAATTATTTACCTTCTCATTATAATATCTCTTACCCAAGAACAAAGTAAAAGAAATGCTTAGCCTATAAAACATGGATCATGTTTATAATCATATGACAATAAAAATATTATCAAATTTTGCTGTAATGAATATTTCAAATACTTATAAATATTCTATTCAATAGAGAAATAATGAATTGCCTAAATTTTATTTTAAATTTTATTTAGCTTAAGTCCTAAAGACAATCTTAATCATTTGTAAAACCATGTTGAATGCAGATCAGTTTATCTACAATAATAAAACATTTTAATTTTAGAAAAATAATTTGAGAAACACTTTGTCTATCAAAAAAAAGGGCATGCATTGTAAATGATATTCATTTATTCTTCAATTACAAATACCAAAAAATAGACTTATTACAAAAAAAAAGACTTAAACTGATTAAAAAATATTTAAAAGGTATAATAATATATATATCAAAACTAATAGTCATATGACATTTATTTTTTAATTAAGCCGTGTGTTCAACTAGTTTTATTATTTCATTTTATATTCATGATATTTGAAAATTCTGGTCATTATCACAGTTATTTGATTTGACAAACACATACATGTATATTTTACCCGAGACATGTGACCTAAAAGTTATATAATTTTAACACTTCAATGCATTCAAGATTTCCCTTTATCCTTGACTAGTTTTTGATTAATACCTTGTGTATTAGAAAAGCATCAAGGGTATGATGATGGACATATAGGGCCACCATGGTCAACATAATTTTTATGGCCATCATTAATAAGATAAAGTCACAGGTAGTACTGTATCACTGGAAATGAATTTTTGAAATCAGAAAATTCGTGCAATTTTGAATGTCTCGGAAGATTAAGCATTTTTAATCATTTTGTAAATCTAGAATATATACATATCTATTTAAGGATGTCTGCTTGTCATGTTTTTGAATTTTTGTCAGATTTTCGGAATCCTCTGGTTTTATCCATTTGAATGCCTTAAAAAAAAAATCCCCATGAACCCCCATTTTTCTTTTTATAAATCTTTTACTTGTATGATTATACGTCATTTGAAAAAGTCTTATAAAATTTTATTTATTTTTTAATAGTATTTGAGAATTTTAAATGGTCAATGATAAAGCTGTGATAAATCAAGAGAGAAAATTTTCCCGCCAAAATTCTAATGGCTAATATCTCGAAAACAAGCTCATTGACCCCTATATTTTTGGGGGTGTTTTTATTACTAAATTTATTGCCTATCCATACATACCAGTTTTATGAAAAGTTATTTATTTTGAAACTGAGCACAGATATTAATACAGATGCATATCATTTTTCAATATTTGATCACAAAATAAAATTCAAACAATTTCACGTCTGAGTTCGTTCGAACATTCATAACAAGTGACTGGAACGAAATTATATGATATCGTCGTCCATCTGGCTACAAATGCGTAGTTTCCAGGTCATGTTTTTTGTACTATTGACAATTACTGTTTGTAAATCCAAACACACGTGTTAAGCCTAAATGATACAATTATATAATGATGACGTCCTTTCCTTTTCTTCGATTAAATATCTTGTTTGACTGTTTTAAAGATACCTATAATAGATAGAAGAAAAGCATTATTATATATTGTATATAAACCTATCAATTATGTTCATGGTGACGTTAAGTATTTTTTAAAACACGAACAACAAAGCAGCAAAAAAATGAGAATGAAAATGGGGAATGTGTCAAAGTAACAACTACCCGACAGCAGAAGGTCACCATAAGGTCTTCAATGTAGCGAGAAATTCTCGCAACCGGAGGCGTCAATCGGCTCGCCCCTAAACAAATATGTACTAGTTCAGTGATAAGGAACGCTATACTAAACTCCAAATTGTACACAAGAAACTAAAATTAAAAATGATACAAGTCTAACAAAGGCCTGAGGCTCCTGACTTAGGACAGGCGCAAAAATGCGGCGGGTGGTTAAACATGTTTATGAGATCTCAACCTTCCCCCTATAGCTCTAGCCAATTTAGAAAAGTAAACGCATAACAATATGCACAATAAAATTCAGTTCAAAGAAGTCCGAGTCTGATGTCAGAATATGTAACCAAAGAAAATGAACAAAATGACAATAATACATAAATAACAACAGACTACTAGCAGTTAACTGACATGCCAGCTCCAGACTTCAATTCAACTGATAGAAAGGTTATAAAATAGTTCATATTGACGTTTACTATAACTGGAAAAGGTAAATATCACACCATTCATGGGCTGAATTGAACGTTGTTTAACAATTTATTTGAACTGCCACTTGAAAAAAAATATGACTAATTCAGTACGGTTCTATGATGAACATGGTTAAAAAAAAGGTATGATTTTCTTGTAATATAAAAAAGGGATTTCGTATGATTGCCAATGAGACAACTCTCTACAAAAGACTAAAAATAACACAGAAATTAACACCTTGAGGTCACCGTACGGCCTTCAACAATGAGCAAAGACCACACCGCATAGTCAGTTATAAAAGGTCCCTAAATGAGAACGAGAAAACTAACGGCCTCATTAATATAAAAAAAACAAATTAACGAATAAAAAATACATAACACATTAACAGACGACAACCACTGAATTACAGGCTCCTGACTTGGAACAGACACATACATACATGATGTGGCGGGATCAAATATGTTAGCGGTATCCCAACCCCCATAACCTGGGACAGTGGTATAACAGTACAACATATAAACGATATATAAACATCAGTTGAACCAGGCTTAACTCATCAGATGGACAAAAATACTAGTGACCGGGTACTTGTACATCCCAACAACAAAAAGACACTAGAAACAGATCTGTGAGTACTCGCAGATAGCTGGCAGCTAGTTCAGATATATATGTAGTAACAATCAATTCTGACTATGATTTGAAAAAGATATATATATGACTTATTCAGTATGGTCGTACGATAACCTAGCTTAAAGATGTTCTCAACCCTGTTTCGAAATAACAAGCTCTGTAAAAGATTGTTATAAAATGGTAGTATTTAAATACAGGAACTAAATAAGCAGAACAAATTAATGGGTCAGTGTGGTTGTTTTCAAGATATAAGCCATTTAAAATTAGGCTGGAAATACTTCTGTGTAGATTTTTAATACATTTAATATTTCATAATCATGACACTTTTTTCTCTCGAAAACTACTTAAAAACATGGTTTATAGGAATTTCAAATAAGACTTTTAAAACAATATCTGATAACATTATGAAATTAAATGTAGTTGTTACTGTGCATTTCTTTAACTAGAGGAATCCGAATATCTGTTAAAAATTCAAAAACAGTATTAGAGAACTTTGAAAGTTACGATTTACTCTTATTCAGATATGTCATGTATGTTTGATGTTTAATGAAAGATGTAATTAGACGAAATAAGAAAGAAATATAATTTTAAGTCGATACTATACATATATGTAAGTAAGAAAAGCATAAGATAAGGAACAAAATGAACTTAAAAGAATATTGATAGGGTTATGCAGCTTCATTTTAAGATATTTTATTTTATTAAAATGGCTAAAAAGGCTGACTCATATATACCTTTTACTTAGAACTGACAACATTTGGGTCTCAAAATCTTTTCATGATATATTAGACATGTTTAGCATGATCTGATTACCCTTCCGGGGCACCTTAGATAAACCCAGTTTTCTGGTGGGCTTCGTGTTGCTCAGTCTTTAGTTCTCTCTGTTGTGTCTTGTGTACTATTATTTGTCTGATTGTCTTTTTATTTTAAAGCCATGATGTTGGCAGTTTATTTTCAATCTATGAGTTTGACTGTCCCTCTGGTATCTTTCGCTCCTCTTTTAAGTCTTCTGCGAAAGAAAGGTGAGTGGTATGTTGCAAACTATTTTACAAACTAAGTACACCCCGAAGATACTTACGGTCCTTGGCAGATGTAATTACTGCTTTCGTGACAAAAATTATCATTCCATTGGAACATGTGGAAATCAACCCGGTGTCGCATTTCCAGACAATGCTCATCTCACATCATCATTACTTGGGTTATATTGATTCCAATCTGTGAATGTGAAAGGCATTTGACTGGTCGTCCACATCCATACACCTTCGGTGACAATGTCAGTCCCTCCCAACCAAAATGCTAAAACAAAATGATAGTAGTATTGAACGTTTTCGAAAGCGTCCTTTCAATGCAGAATTTGATTTTTTTGTCATTTTGTAATTGATGGAATTAATCAATTTAGTTCACTGGAACTACTTATTCGGGCAAAAAATTTATCAGATGAAATTTATAGATTGACATTGTTGATACCCTTGATGTCAATCGTTTTATTTCCATGAACGCAGCTAATGTCATGTAAAATCATTTGCTGTTGTGTTGTGTTTGTGTTGCAGGTGTTTTCATGCATATACGTCAGTACGTTGAGTAGGGATGGATATTCCAAGGGAGATATTTGCCTTAAGACGATTAACATGATTAGATACATGTGCTAACTGATACAATTAATCATTATTTATTAATGTATTACTTTGGTTTGACTATGAACATAACAATAAAGACGATAACTATCAAAACCCAGGAGTAAACAAAGACTCGCAAAACCAAAGGACATTTTCATTAACAGTTATAAATAATAAATAAGAAACAACACGAACTCCACTAAAAACCGGGAGCGAAATCAAGTGTTCCTTTTGGGTAAGCATTTCCTGCACCGTACGGCACTGTCGTGTTATTTCTGTGATCAGTTCGGTAATGGTGGAAGGTTATTATGACTGAGGAAGAATATAAGATATGATTTCTGACATACGTTTGTCATAACGGCCAATTAGCTCATGATGGAGATCGTAAAATTTCTTAACTGATGACTATAAATTGATTGATTCATAACCCTGTCTTATCAACTGTTGAAAAAGCAGTATTCCTCGTTCAACAAGATCAACGTACTTGGGGCTAGCTCTACAGTAACGTATCATTTTAGATACATATGAAATATATGATGGTGCCGCAGGGATGATGCTACAAAGATTTGAAGAGTTGACTAATAGAAAATTAAAATCATCGCGTTTGTCATAAATTTTGGGATTCCAATTTTCTGTCGGAAGACCAAACCTCCAAATTTAACAAATATGTTGTCAATTAAAAAGTCCAGCATGGCAGTGATATCCTCATCGGTGTATTTTTTCTTGACTCTGTATAATTTTTGACAAAAAGAAACAATGAATTTATTACAGTTGTTATTCATTGGTTTGATGTGTTTGAGCTTTTGATTTTGTCATTTGATTAACAACTGTCCGTTTTGAATCATCCTCAGAGTTCAGTATTTTTGTGATTTCACTTTTTAGTCTTCGAAAATGCAGGGATCAAGTAAGCGCATGTAATATTGAAATGACGTAATAAATGAGTGTATGGTAAAATAGTTATGTACATGCATTATATGAATAAAACGAGTGATATATGCTTCCCTTCTTCATCCCCTTTAGAAGTATCACATGCGGTCTGTCTTTTAATTTTACCCGTCCTATCAGTGAAATGTTTTAATTGGTTATCAAAAGTACCAGGATTATAATTTAGTACGCCATAAGACTCATCAGTGACGCTCAAATCGAAATATTTATAAAGCCAAACACACTAGTCAGATGAAAGATTTTCTTTAAAACTTTTAGATGTTTTATATAATATGTGTTTTTTTGGTTATACATACTGTAAACATTTTCATCAGCTTTTGTATTCAAAAAATTTCTCTGGTCCAATGATACTACTTCTGCTAGCATACTTCCTTTGATTTGGCAAAATGACTGAAATGAATCATAAATCTCCATCTATATTTGCAACAGACGCGCGTTTCGTCATCTAAAGACTCATCAGTGACGCTTGAATCAACAACTGTTCAAAAGGCCAACAAAGTTGAAGTATATGGAGAACCAAACATTCTAAACGTTTTGCCAAATATGGGTTCGGTAATCTATTCCTGCGGTAGAAAAGTTTTAGTATTTCAAAAATTCAAAGTTTTGTTAACAGTTAATTCATATGTAAGACGTATCAATGATATTTCATGTCACAATATATATACATTTTGATTATGTAAATGCATCTAAATATTCACTTGAACTTTCACTTCCGATAGAAAAAAAAGTAAATCGTATATGTTTTAAATAATCTTCATACGCCAAAAAAATCCAACAGAAGAATTTATTTATTGTACAAAGATTGCTGTATCTCATATGCACATTAGAAGTAAAATATATGATCTATAATCATGATAACATTATAGTTCATGCAATCGATTAATTGCCATCTGATCCCAAATAATGAAAACCGTTTTGCTGGATATAACAGAGAAATTATCACATAATAACAAAAATGATAAAAGAACCAAGTAAAGATTCACTATAAGTAAATGTGCATTTTACACTTAAGTCATCTCTTGATGCCATGCTGGTGGGTTCTGACTCTGTGTTTGGGGCTCCATATATGGTGCTTGGGATTTTTAACAAAATTTTATAGATCAGATTTTTGACACCTATTTAATTTTTTACGTTTGAAGACAAAATTAGTGTCTGAAATATATTTTAGAATTTCATTAAAGGGAAACATCTTCAGAAAATTATATTATTGAAAACATATTGAATTAGAATACGTCAATAATTTATTTCAAAGTATTTTAGATACAAAAACAATATTGGATCAGTTCGTTTTGTATTATGTCTGATATGCCAATGATACCCGTATAGGGGGTTATTTTCGCTGGGTGTGGTACTGTACACATTTTTGCTTATTTTCCACAAAAGAAATTACCGTCAAAATATTTTGTGTAATTAATTAAATCTATAAAAATCGCAAAATGTTATTCCATCCAAAATAACCCACTATTCTGTAGAATATTGCAAACCTTTGCATCTGTCCAGTTCTTCATATCCTCACTAAAATAGTAGCAGTAGTATTTGAATACTTTCCATCCCTTTGAACAAGCTAAAAAATTTATATGTAGATATTTTGGGTATCTTTTAATTGGTGGATCATATAAAACATGGACTAATTACCCTGCTGGAGCACCTAAAATCATTCAATTGCAAGTTTGACTTCGACTTGACATTAGATATCGCTCTCATTTCTCATTTGTTACAATAAATAAGTGAAATTAGGAATAACACGTAATAACTAAACATTTCAGTAAATACCTGTAATTAATAAAATTCAGAATAGTAATGGGAAATGTGTCAAAGAGATAACAACCCGACCAAATAAAAAAACAACAGTAGAAGGTCACCAATAGGTCTTCAATGTAGCGAGAAATTCCCGTACCCGGAGGCGTCCTTCAGCTGGCCCCTAAACAAATATATACTAGTTCAGTGATAATGAGCTAGCCAATTTAGTAATTACATGTTTTTACTAGTTGTCTCAGTGATTACTGGTATTCACTGATTTTCTTTGCATTTTTACAGCTATTTACTAACTTGAAAATTTTTTTTAAATAAAAGATATAAACCAAGATACAAAATAAGAAAGTAAAAGGGTAGGTATTTTAGAGCTGACTTAATTAAAATTAATGAATAGAAGGCACACCTTTAGTGATGGTGAATTGAAACTGAAAAATGGTTGTTTTAAATGTATTGAAACTCCCTATATATCATTTGCAGCATGCAAACAATGATATCAATCCAAAATTAAGATTTACATTTGTGTGAAGTTTAGTCATCTCTTTTTGATGATAAACATTTGATAATGCCAAATTTGGTTGAATAATTCTTAAAATCTTATATATTTTTTATATTGCAATCTCCATCAGGCATACTCTGCTTACTTCATTTGCTTTAATATTTTATTTCAATCAATGGAATTAAATTCAATCATGGTATGTCCTTTTTAACCTATTTCTAATTTACTTTACATTATGTATGAAAATTACATTGTAAATATTTTCCTCATTGTGGGCGCCGTGATTAGCAAATACAATATTCGCAAAACCAAGACACAGCAAACCATTCTGTCGTCAGCATCATTCACAAGTATTCACTATGTGGTTAAAGTTCTTTAAATTTTGATAAATTTCTAAAAATTATCCTTGATTTCTACCAAACGTGAATAGAAGCTTGACTTAAATTATAAGATAATTTTCAAGAAGTAAATTTTGTGAAAATAAAATCAAGTTTTCCGTATTTTACTTATAAATGGACTTATATGCCAGTTAACATTACATTCACATTGTGGTTTAAGTTTTCAAAATTTTGATAACTTTCTCAGAATATCCTGGATTTCTATCAAACTTGGACGTAAGCTTGTTTATTATCATTAGATAATATCCAGATGTAAAGTTTGTAAAAAAAACCAACGTTTTCGTATATTCCTCATAAATGGACTTGGTTCTTTCCCCCAGTTAACATTGCATACACTCTGCGGTTAAAGTTATTTTAAACATTTATTAGATTTCATAAACCATTCTGGATTTTAACCGAAGGAGTAGGTCCATTAAGACCCTTTTTGGCCCCAAAATATAGCAGTTCTACAAAATTGTTAAAATGTAAACGTTTAGTTATTTATTGGATAGTAGAATGATTCTGCTACATAACTATGGGCTATTGTTGACAATAGAATGCACATATATTGGGTCCTGGCACCATTAAGTCATGCTAAATTACTGACATCTCAACAATTCCAGCATTTTACTTAAATTTTAGACGGGTTCCGTGTAAAACGAAAGTGGCCGCATTCGTGTTCATCCAAAATATTGAAATGGAAGTTGTAATTGATGATAATACATAAATAAAGATTGAGGATGAACACGGATGCGGCAACTTTCGTTTTTGACAAATATCATCCGAAAACTGACATTTTTTCGCATATTTGGTAGATTTTTTTTATGTGAGCTTGAATCAGATCGTTTTTAATTACTAAATAAGTTAAAATCTTTCACATAAATTAATTGAATCATATGAAATAGACACTCAAGTGTTTAAAAAAAGGTTCAAAATCTTCGTCAGATGAAACTGAAATTTGAGGCCAAAATCAATTCTTACCGGACCCACTCCTTTGGACAGAAGCTTCTTACAGCACTATTCAAAAGATTTGATATGTTCCCCATCTTTGATGAGCCTGCAAAAAACAGCTAAAGAAGGCGAGAAAATGGGTTCTGCGAAACCCTTATAATTTTAAATCTAAATACATCGGTAACCTCCAGCTAGGGGTTAAATTGAAGGTTACGTGAATACGCATTTGTTGAGTCCAATTATTCACTTGCATGTGCTAAAATCATCAACCATGTTTCTCTGCTTATTTTAGTAAAATAGAACCAGATTGACCGCTAAAAGTGAATTTTAACTTCACTTTATAATTTTCATAAATGATTTAACAAACTAAAAAATCATATGTAATTTATTCTATATCTCGTAGCTAATGCTCTTATAACAAAAATGGTAGATTTTAGGCTGATCACTTTTCAAGAGTACTCATTGATCTTCTATAGCTAGAATTACCATAACTTTTGATCATCTGACCATCATACAACATTGTTTTAACAGTTAGTACATAGGTGTAAAAATTCAATTTAAAATAAGTAATTACTGGTAATAACTGGGCCGTTTAAGGAATCACTTATGTATGCTAAGTACATCGAGGATAACATCATGTACATGTAATTCCTAATTTCACCTATTTACTGTAACATATACATCTTTTCTTTTTGGAAAGGGATTTTTCATAAGTTGCAAAACTTGTTTCCAAGCCTACCTTAAAAAAATATGTTTAAACCAAGGAGCATTCGATGCAGGCATTTTGTATTTAAATATAAATGTTCACCAAAGAACATTTATTGACAGTTAATATTTTCTTAGTCTTAAGTTTAGAATGTATCACGCTTTCCAAAAGGTAATTTTTACAGAAACTCCATTGTATTGTCCCTATTCAAAACATCCGTGTTCGTTAATCCTGTCCGGTATCGTGAGATCACAAAGATGACTTGTAACAGAAACAAAAATTACGTTAACAATCTACTATAAACTTTAAGTAATTTTATCTGCTCATATTTATTTTCTAATATAATAGTATAGTCACGCATAACACTAAGGATGAAAATACCCCATATAATTACCGGTAAGTGTCCTTGAAGGACTCGGAGGTGAGATAAGGTTCTGAGGTGACAAGTTGACGCTGAAGTGCGATGGTCTACGACGAGGTCCGTTGGTTTTGCATGAGTATGTATTGTGACGTTATCAAATATAACGTTACATGAAAAGTAAAATCACCAAAAAACTGAACTTAGAGGAAAATCTTATCGGAAAGTCCATGATCACAGGGCAAAATTAAATAACAAAACACATCAAAAACAAAGGACAGGAACTGTCATATTCTTGACTTGGTTCAGTCATTTTCAGAAAACATGACAATATCTATATAGGTTTACCTTCAACACGATGGGTTTTTTTTAATCCATAATATACTGCGTAGTAATGGAAGAATTGGAAAATTCAAAATTAGATCGTAACCACCAAAGCATTTCCGCGTATTTATAAACAATATAGTGTCACCGTTGGTCACCGTTGCATCTCAGTACACGTGTGTTAACCAACGCACTTCGGCGTGGACCATCGGTCTTCAGTGTGACCATCGCGGTTCCGAGTCCTACATTTTTCTAGACCAAATACAAAGAAAATTAATTGTAGTCAGTAGTCATATGCATAGTGAAAAAATTATAATACAAAGCTATGTCAATATAAGATCGTTTTAAAAATTCAAATATAGAAAACAGTTATCTTTACCTTATCAATTGGTTGGTTTTTTTCATATTTTAAAGAAGAAGAATTTTTTTTAAATGAATGTACCTTTTTCTGGTTCATATATTTGCCATTTCGAATCTGTTAGCATTTTCATCTGCCCGCCATAAATATCAGTTGAATGAATCAAACAGATCTCATTAAAAACATTATAGCTATAAAATGTACATGGACTTATTTCTTTGCATTTAACTGCACATTCGGTAGGTGATCGTGCAGAAATATTCCATTTGTACATCTCAAAAAAGTTCTTATCATGTCTTAAAGTAAATCGTTTTGTATTTCCTGTTGATACAAATACAATATTTAAAACATTTAACAAAAAAATGATATTAATATCCATGATAAAACAAATGTCTGATACTATATAGTCAGTGTTAGCTCACTTTTGAAATGTAAAAAAAATGATAATAGAAACGGGAAAGTTGTCAAGGAGATAATACGCAACTAAAGTGCAGAAAATAGCTCAAGACCTTCAAATAGTTCTTCAACACAGCGATAAATATCGAATCAGGAGTCGGGCTCATGATTATGTCAAAGCTTTTAAACAGTGTTTTTTTATTAATTTGTAATCAGTACTACTAACATGAACAATTTAAAATACGTTAAATCAATTTCCTGATGAATGGCATTAATAATTTAAATCTCATTAACTAATTAAAGTAAGTTCAAAGAAAAATGATGCCTATTACAGGCATTTAATTCATGTATGATATGAATTAGAATAAAGCACAGAAGCTCTTTTAAAAATTGAAAAAAAAACACATACCTTTGATCACCTTAAATAACTCTACAAGAAACGGCATCTCATTTTTAAATTTGAATATTTATATAACAATTTAAATCAATTGTATTTCTCAAAAAAGGAAAATATTATCCTAGTCATTCACACTTGTGTTAAACAACGAAGAAAAACCCTTAATGTGGACTTGGTCCTGTTTTTTGTTTAATCATTGAAGAAGTATGCCTTTTTCCGATTGTCACATTGTGTGGAGTTGTTCATGTTTGTTGATTCAATTATAGCAGGAGATGCTCATTCCATGCTTGTCAACCCTGACCGTGTGGTATCGCTGCAATGTGAGTTCATACAATTCCTAATGTATTTTTTGTTTCATTTAATGGTCTCTGAGACATCTTAATCAATGTACGAGATTTGAACATCCAACACTAATTGATACCTTAATTATAATTAATATGACAATCTTAAAACAAAAACGCACTAGTAACATCCTGCAATTTGTTCTCCCAAAGAAAAGTGGTCATACAAATTTCAAGCACGATACTCGTACTAATTGAGAGTTGTCTCATTGGCACTCACATCACATCTTCCTATATCTATAAGACGCAGAGAATTCACCCAATCGTAATACTTGATTTCATGTTTCCAGCACAAATTTTGTTCTCAGAGAGCTGAGTACAGTTTATAACCAAGAACCCTGGGCCGAAAATGCTTTGATTCAGCACGATGATAGTAATAACAAACATACAGAATTCCAAGGTCAATTGAAAGAGAAGGGTCCATAAAACCCGTACACAAAATTAACGGTAAACTAAATAAATCAATAGAACAAATGGCAAAACAGTTAGTATATATCCCTTACGTCAAAAAATCATTCGCCGATAAAAAAAATAACTTGCTGTGTCATTTTGGTCTCTTGTGGAGAGTTATCTCATTGACAATCATACCAGATCTTTTTTTTTATATTTGAGGTTTATTTACAATGATTTAATAAAAGTCGTTTCAGTGACTCATATTGTACGCTTCCTTGTTATGATTTAATACGTTTCCTTACCTCGACAATAATAGAAAAATAAAATATGAAGTCGAGGAGCATTAGGAATTGATATTCCGAAAATGTTGCTACATTGAGCAAATAAGTTGTTGATATATGCAGAAGCAAACAAACGTGCTACTGCTGGTGGACGTTTCGTCCCCGAGGGTATCACCAGCCCAGTAGTCAACACTTCGGTGTTAACATGAATATCAATAATGTGGTCATTTTTATAAATTTCCTGTTTACCAAACTTAGATTTTTTGAAAAACTAAGAGTTTTATTTATCCCAAGCATAGATTACCTTAGCCGTATTTGGCACAACTTTTTGGAATTTTTAATCCTCAATGCTCTTCAACTTTGTACTTGTTTGGCTTTATAAATATTTTGGTATGAGCGACACTGATGAGTCTTGTGTAGACGAAACGCGCGTCTGGCGTACTAAATTATAATCCTAGTACCTTTGATAACTATCTACATTTACGAAATCTGGTATTATCAATATGAATTTTAAAATGTGCCAATAAACAGCAATGCACTATGTTAAAGTACTCATCTACAAAGATCTTATTTCCGGACACAATAAATCCCAAACTAATTATGGGTTTAAAAGAAAATATAAAAAAAAACACCAAACACCGAAGAAAATTAAAAACAGAAAGTCCCTAATAATGGTAAAATCAAAAGCTAAAACACATCAAACGAAAGATAAAAAAAACAATTGACACAGGCATCAATCATGCTTTTTCATGAAACACTGTCTAAAATGAAGTGTATACATTTATTCAAATTACCATTTGTGCTAAACGCAAGACAATGTGAAAATAACTTTATCATAGACTAAAATAATGACCGTTTGAATTTTAACTTTATCAATACATTAAATTATATTTGTTAGCTGAAATACGCTTTTATTTGAAATCATTCGAAGGTCAAAAGCTCGAAAATCTCAAAGCAACAAGAGAATAGGTCAACAAGATGGATTGTATTTAATACTTTATACTTGTTATTTCACAATATATAGATTATGTAGACTGATAATCTATCAAATGTTGTTAATTTTTCAATAACAAGGGGGAAAATAATGACAATAAAATGCAAGGTTGCAAATATAATAGATGAATATGTAATGGGTGACAAAAAATGAACACACAACTTTTCCACACAAAATGGTGATATTTTTGTATTAAAAAAAACACGTTTTACTTTGAGTTTTTGTGAAATTATTTTAATCTGTATAGTATACTGAACGCGTCCATACACTTGTTTTTCCATGTGGTCTTTTTGTAATTGTTTGTTGCAATTTTGTAATCATTTGCAATTTTTGAAAGTTTAGTTTGCTAAACTTGAAGATAATCGCTCCTTAAAATAGCAATTAACAATTTAATGACACTACAGGGCTAAAACCAGATGATTCAAAATTTCTGGCAACTATTAAAAAACAAATGAAGCCATCGTCGTCAAGAATGGAAGAGTATGATAAAATTAATTCAAATATTAGTTTTTGGGGGATTTTCAAACCTATCTTTAAGTAATGTGGAGTGAATCTGATTACAGCTTTCCGAATGTGTGTGTCCAATCTGTTTGTTCTGATTTATCTTCATCGAGAGCGCTCAGAGCCGAATTTTTGATATATAAGACACAAAATAGTTGGCTAATTAAATAATTATTACAAGCCAAAAGTAAAACAACAAAATTACAGAACTTCGAGGATAATTCAAAACGTAAAGTCCGTAATCAAATGGTATAATCAACCACTAGTTACTGGTTTTTACCGTATGGCAGTCATTTACTACAAAGTGAATCATTAATTTTTAAAAAGATAACAGAACTCTACGAGATTATTATTCCAAATGCATCTATTGTTAACTTTGTCTGAGGGAGTTAAAACTTCATTTTCGTAATAATTTCTAAATTTTAAATAAAGTACCTACTAATGAGCTGATGATAACATCGATAATCGTCAGAATCGAATATTGTGGATTCATCATTATTCGTTAGATACCAATTTTCGCAGATTTCGTAGGTATGGTTGAACCACGAAATTAAATGTTGAACGCATGACTAACTTTCTAAAGGCTTGTTTAAATACTTCGGCAAAATGCCGCGAACATGCAAGTTTTCCTTCATTCACGAAAATTAATGCCAACGACAAAATATGAATCCACAGTATTTACGATGTATACCAAAAGTATGCCGTAGTACAATTGAAAACTTAATGCAATTATGAAAACGCATTGAATTAAATATAAATGTGTACTCCATTCATATATTGAATTTTTGACCAATAAAAATAATACTGGCTTCTATTTTTACCGGATGAAAGTTTCTCATAATCAAGGTGAAACATTAATAAAGAAAAGAAAAGGTTAACAGAACTCTGCATGGATATTTTAGGTAGTCAATGGTGCTTTAAAGTTTCCTTGAATTGATTTATTTCTGCGTGTATAATCTATTGTGACGTTCAGTTTGATTTGTATTCGCATAGCGGTTGGCGCATAGCATGAAACAATACCCTTATTGGCGTATGGTTCTTTCTCCTTATAAGAGGGGCGAAAGATCCCAGAGGGACAGTCAAACTCATAGATCGAAAATAAACTTACAACTCCATGGCTAAAATATAAAAAAACAAACAGACAAATTATAGTTCACAAAGACACAACTTAGAAAACTAAAGACTGAGAAACACAAACCCATCAAAAACAGCGGGTGGTCTCAAGTGATCTGGAAGGTTAAGCTTTTAGTTACATCTAAGACGTTCCTGTAATTCCTTTATTATCTGTTGTTTATCTTGCTTTTCCTCTCGAACGATTTGAATCGTTTGAACATGGACAACAAACTGATACTTTATTCATACTGAGAAAAACAGGGAATATACAAACGAGGTATAGAATAGGGTAGACAAATCCGTATGTCTTGAATCATATTGCTGGAGGCGAATAAGTTCCAACATTAGTTTTAAATCTGATATAGTAAACTGAAAACTTTTGTGACTATTTTTTTTTAATTAATTCACTATCAATGTGTTGTTTCAAAGAGTCTGAACCAACAGGTCAATATCTCTTTTGAATTTGAATTATCTCCGTATATGTTTTTGACTGTTCAATAATAAGTGAGAAGGAATTTGTGAAACAAAGAGTTCGACCAATTTTTAATTGTATGAAATATTTAACATTTAACATTTGAAAATCTGGATTATATACAGTCCTCCTTAAGAACATTTCATGCAATATATTAAAAAAGGATAGATTTCAAAATTTTACACAAAATTACATTCATAAAAGTAATGCCAATTCTAATCAACTTGGCGTTTGAGTTTGTTTAAACATTCATAACAAATGTCTGGAGCTGAACTTTGTCGTCGTCAAATTTGTCACAAATGCGTTTTTTCTTGTTCATGTATTTGAACAAGTACAGTTTGTAAAACAGAATGCATGTATAAAGCTTAAATGATACAATTATATGATGATGGAGTGCTTTCTCTTGTTCTTTTGAATATCCTGTTCAACTGTTTAGATATACCTATAATAGATAAAAGAAACGTTATTATATTTCTATCTTGTATTTGAAACCAAGAACACTTTTTATTGCAACATTTATTATTTCTTGATTACACAAACAACAAAGCAGCAAGACTTTATGTTGACGTTTACTTTTACTGAACAACATACATAAAAAGAGGGGCTAAAGATACCAGAGGGAAATTCAAACCCATAGATCGAAATTGAACTGACAACCCCATGTCTAAAAAGAAAATGACAGACAAACAATAGTACACAAAACACATTATAGAAAACCGAAGACTAAGCAATACGAACCCCACAAAAAGTGGAGGGATAGCAGGTGTACCATAAGAGAAAGCGGCTCCTGTTCCACATGCTGCAACCGTCGGTTTGATCAGCATACCAAAAATACTAGTATGCTGAAATAAACACTTCGTCTCTGTAAAAATTAAGTATGACTACCATTTGAAAACAATGTATAACAAATTCAGTTTAACAATTTTTAAAAGATCATAATCGTCGAAGGCTTTCGATGGCCGCGTGGTTGAACATACTACTGTATCTCTATTCTATCAACACTGTTTTTGTTAGTTTGAATCCTGCATGCAGCAGGTGTGCTCGACTCAAATATTAATTGACAATGATTGCAAGTCTTTCTACCTATAGTCTGTGATTTTCTTATGATCCGGCTTCCTCCGCCAATACAAAGTGACCGATGCGAACTTGCACAATAGTGTTGAAAGTGACATTAATAACCAGATAAGAAATCAATTGCAAGGTATAATAAGGGTGTCATGAAATATAGTTAAGAAACTTACGGTCTTTGACAGATGTAATTATTGGTGTGGTAACAGAAATTATCATTCCATAGGAAATCAACCGATTGTCGCATTTCCAGACAATTCTCATTTCCGTCATCATTACTTGGGTTATTGGAATGCCAGTCTGTAAATGTGAAGGTCGTTTGACTGGTTGTCCACATCCATACACTCTCAGTCACAATGTCGGTCCCTCCCAACCAAAACGCTAAAACAAAACGATAAATGATGCAACAAATAAACTCAGGATAATCAGGATTAAAATTTTATATTTGCGCCAGACGCGCGTCATGTCTACAAAAGACACATCAGTGACACTCTAATCAAAAAATGTTAAAACGACCCAAAACAGTACGAAATTTAAGAGTACCGAAAATTCATACAAGATATAATTTGTTCATACGAAAACGTATATTAGCGTATTGCTTGCGATGAAGATTTTTTTCGTCATTTATGGGTGCATTCTCTAATGGAAATAATATGCGAAGATATTTTTTTGTTATACATGTATGAAAAATAATCGTCAAATTTCTTTAGACACGTTTGTTATTGTGCATAATAATAAAGATTGAACAATATCAAACATACACAAAGACTTTGTAATTAGTTCAGAGACGGATGCAGGGATCCATTTAGCGTAAAAAATATTTCGATGACATTAGAAATCAACATTGTATAAGAGCTTATAAATACGGTGTAAATGTAAATAATATGAATCAATGGAACAACAAATGCTTTCCACGTTTATCCACTTACCAGTTTCACACACAATGTGTGCTTTTCCACTACCAAATCAGTGAAATGTTTAAACCTCGTCAGATATGATTTTTTTAACCTTATTTTTTTTATCAATATATGTTCTTTTGTTCTTTTGTTATACATACTATATCTGTTTTCTTCAGCTTTTGTTTTCAGAAAATCTCTCTGGTCCGATGATACAACCTCTGCTAGCATACTTGCTTTGCTTTGGCAAGATGACTGTGAAAAAAGTAAAATCACAAAAATACTGAACTCAGAGGAAAATTCAAAGCGGAAATTTCCTAATCAATTGTCAAAATAAAATGATAAAAAACATCAAACGAATGGGCAACTACTGTCATATTCCTGACTTGATACAGCTATTTTGAAATGTTGAAAACTATAGATTGAGCTTGGTACATGTATTATAGCGCTAGACCTTTCACTTATATGAGAGTCTCATCAAATTCCATTCCCTGAATGCAGGACAAAGTATATGCGTCACAATACTAACTAAATTCCGAAAGAAAAAGGAAATTGTACGTATTTATATTCAATAGAAGTATTTATTTATGATACCAAGATCGCTGCTTAACATATGAACATCACGAATAAAATACATTATCTGTAGAAAAAGCTTTCAACTATTGCAAGATTGATATCGCGAATGTTGTTCACTTGAAAATATTACATGCATGCATCTTCTGAACGATATGAAAATACTCTCTTTCTATGAGCCCAAACGACAATTAGTTGCATATTCAGATAAGTACCCATGTGATTTATGACATATGTTTGCATTGTACTTCTCTGTTTAAGTATATCCCCTCCCCTTAACAAAACCATTATAAAACATAGTTTCAACTGCTTCAGCATGTTCAGCAAAGATGAATTAAGATGGTTTCAGTTAGTCTTTATTCATATTTAATCATATATAACACATCTTGTATTTATACAAGTATAGTATAAACGTTACTAAAATGCGATTCGGATGGAACCAATTCATAAGGTTTGTGTTTATTGAAATTGCTAGATCACACAGGTATTGTCTTGAAAAGACATCTCAAAACAGTTTGACTTACTGTAAACCATCTTACTTTCGCGGATACTTTATTTCGCGTTTTACGATTTCTAGTCCACTTCGAGGCTACTTAATTTCTCGATTTTCTTATCTACTTGATGTAGTTTGATAAGTAAAGATCCAAGTTAAACATATTCGCGACGATCTATATTCGCGTTATATTTCTACTCGCGAATGTCGCGAAAATAAATCGCTCGCGAAAATAAGTTGGCTTACAGTATTATTCTATTACCAGGTCGTCGCAGTTTGTGCTTTTCAATAATCACTACAAAATTTGCTAGATATGATAACCATTTGCTTGACCAACTCGTTACACGAATCCACGAAATCCAATATGGTATAAGGAAAAACAAATGCCGAAGCGATTCGCTGGATATGACTGAGAAAATATAACCTAATAACAAAATGTTAATAGATCCAACTTAAGATTAAGTATTAATAGATTTTTATTTTACACTTAAGACATCTCCTGATACATGTATATGATGGTGAGTTCTGGCTCTGTGTTTGCAGTTCCTGATATATGGTGCTAGTGATTTTGACAAAAATGTTATCTAACTTCGACTCAAGCGGATGGTAAACACGTCACCTATTTATTTTTTGACATTTAAAGGAATAAGTGTCTTAAAAAACACATTTAAGTTCACAGAAAAGAAAATCTTCAATTCAAAATCATTTGAATGAAAGTGTATTCAATTAGAACATAAAGTCTTTTTTTTTTAAATGATCTCAAAAACAATAATATAGTTATTGATATATTTTATATAATGTATGATATGCCAATGCTACTTTCTTGCAAACCTTTGCATCTGTCCAATTCTGCTGATCCTTGCTGAAATAGTAGCAGTAGTATTGATACACTTTCCAGCCTTTTAAACACGCTACAAATAGATATTTAACAAAAAATAGTTAGTTTGTAGATATGTTGACTATATTTTTATTAGTATAACATATGAAGCATGTTTGATTAACCTTCCTGAGCCGCCAATTTCCAGTTTAACTTTAACTTGAGATTTAAAAAGAAGAACGAAAGATACCAGAGTGGCAGTCGAATTCGTAGATTGAAAATAAACTGACAACGTCATGGCTAAAAAATGAAATGACAAACAGACAAATAATAGCACAGAAGACATACCATAGAAAACTCAAGACTCGAATCCCACTAACAACTGGGGGCAATCTCGGGTGGTTTAGAAGGGAAAGCAGATCCTGCTCCATATGTGGCACTCGTCGTGGTGCTTATGTTATTACAAATTCGGTAAAAAGTCTAATTCGGTAGGTCACAATCGTGAAAAGGGAAAGGTATTGTAGTTACGACATACGGATCATATCCGATATCATCTGTGAAACGGTTATTCCATAACGGTCAACCAACTCGTGATGGCTTTCGTAAACTTTATGATGGGATGATTTCAACTTCACCATTTGAAACTCTTAAATATCCCTCAATATCTTCCGACTCTCTTTTCCTTGTATTTAACTTATGCTGTAAACACTAATCAATGATAAACATTATGCGAGGAGCATCTGGTATAG
This sequence comes from Mytilus edulis, assembly GCA_019925275.1. Classification (NCBI taxonomy): domain Eukaryota; kingdom Metazoa; phylum Mollusca; class Bivalvia; order Mytilida; family Mytilidae; genus Mytilus; species Mytilus edulis. Next base: position 24,837,596 of record CM034359.1, on the reverse strand, counting down.
CCATTTTGAAATATATAAATACGCACAAATGTTCATTTTTTTAAGGTTAATATTCTTGTTTTAAACTTGAGTTCAGAAAGTATCATGCTTTCTGGATGATAACCATTACAACAACTCTTTTTCATGGTCTTAGCGCGTCACTGGTGAGTCTTTTTTTTCACAAAAGGGGCATCTCTAGTACAAAATTTAAAGCTTAGTATCTATAATGAGTTTATTAGAATAACAATAAATATGTTGTCAAAGCAAATTCAGCAATTCAGCATAAACATAATAAAAATGCAAAATGTTTGATAATCATGATTCATTACGATTTATGTGGAATTACAAGAACTGTATATAAAAACTGCTATACCGGTTTCGTCAACAAGGAACGCATGACCTGTTATGAAGACATCACCCGCCATTAATTCAAGTCATGGAATAATCGGTAAAATCACAGGAAATATATCTTAAATAGGATCAAATTAACTAAGGTATCTACTATCTTTATGTAGCTATCTTTAGGCCATTAATTGTACTTTTCACAGATTTCGTAGAATTTGTATAGTGAAAAACCTTTCAATACAAAGCTTTGCCAGTAATAAAAGTAAATATTAAAAGTTTTCAAATACAGAAAACAGTTATCTTTACCTGGTACATTGGTTGTTTTTTTTTTCTTCAAATCTACTTGGTGTTCAATCTATATGTTAAAGGGAAAAAAGTGTTTAACAAATAAATACATATACCTTTATCTGGTTCATATATATGCCATTTTGAATCTGTTTGCATTGCCATCTGCCCGCTGTAAATATCAGTTGAATGTATCAAACAAATCTCATCAACACCATTGTAGCTATAAAATGTACAGGAACTTATTTCTTTACACTTCGCTGCACATTCGATAGATGATCGCGCAGAAATGTTAAATTTGTACATCTCATAATATTTCTTATCATGTCTTAGTGTAAATCGTTTTGTATGTCCTGTTGGAAATAATACAATATTTAGAACCAAGAACAAAAACGCGATATCAAGATCCATTGCAAACCTAGGTCTGATCTAATGTAGTAAGTTCTGGCTCACTTTCGAATATTTAGATAATTATGTCAAAGATTATAATTGGTCTGTGGTTTCACGCAACACTTTTATATAGTTACATAGTTTGAATTACGTTACATTAAACTCCTGATGAATTGCATGAATATTTTAAATTAAATTAAATAATTAACGTGATTTCAAAGAAAAATTGTGTTAATATTAGGAAACATATTTATATAATTTTATGTAAACACCTCTGTCTGAAGCATAGAAGCTCTTTTGATCAAACAATTATTAACACCTTTGATAACTCTGCGAATAACTAATTATCATGCTATGTACGATATTAATCAAAAAGGTAGAGTACATAATCTGTCAATTGAATGCCAACTTGATCTTTTTGATGAAATTGTAAAACCAATACTTCTGTATGGGTGTGAAGTTTGGGGTTTTGGAAATAATTCAATAATTGAGAGGGTTCATATTAAATTTTGTAAAATATTACTTGGAGTAAAAAAAGTCTACTCCTGATTTTATGATTTATGGTGAATTGGGAAGATATCCATTAGATATTTCAATCAAGTTACGAATGATAAATTATTGGTTCAAGTTGGTAACTGGAAAACTAAACAAATTGCCTTTTATTTTGTATAACTTAGCAACTTCTAAATATGGTACAAATATTTTATGGTTAAAACAAGTCAAATCAATTCTAGACACGTGTGGCTTGTCATATGTATGGGAAAATATATTTTTTTGTAAATAAAACATGGCTGCATGTAACCATCAAACAGAATTTGATAGATCAATTTAAACAAAAATGGCAAGCAAGCCTACAGGAATCATCAAAAGCATTAAATCATCGTTTATTTAAAGACACTTTGGAGTTTGAGAAATATTTAAATATTTTGAATGACAGGCATCCTTATTTCTTAGATTTCGGACTTTGAACATGAAATTTCCAATAGAAACTGGAAGATGGCAAACCATAGAAAGAGAAAACAGAAAATGTATATTGTGTAATTCAGATGCCATTGGTGATGAATACCCTTACATTTTTAATTGTTCAGCTTTTGATGATTGTAGAAAACAATGTATTGCATTTTACTATAGATATAGACCAAACTCATTGAAGTTTTATGAATTAATGAATTCTAAAAAATGTACAGAACTGAACGAACTATGTAAACTTATTAAGGAGATCAATGACAAATTGAACATTTCTGGGTTAAAAATTGTGAACGCCTCTATCTACCTTCGTACATTATTTATTTGTGAAATTGTATTGAAATATGTATAATCTCTATACCTTTGTAATTTGGTTTGTGAGAATAAAGATATATATTTAAAATTTAAATGTCAATATAACTATTGAAATTATTCTTATTCCTCAAAATAAAATAAAAACAATACTTAAGTCAGACGCACAGTTATTGATCAACAGAGACAGACTTGTGTGGACATGGCCTTGTTTTTGTTAAATCATAAAAGACGGATACATTTTCCGAATGTGAAATTTAAACTAAGTATTGATTCACAAGGTGCTGTTAAGCAGGAGACGCCCAACCAAGTATAGTCGACGTACCCTATCAGTTCTGTTGTTTTTGTGGTTTTCATTTGATATAGCTCTGTACTCACACATCCCGTTATATTTCAATTGTGATATGGTAAACTTTTGTATTCTCGTCTTTCATTTTTGCTGATGAAATTTGGATATAGATATAAGAAGATGTGGTTAAATGCCAATGAGACAAGTGTCCATCACAATCCTTCACAGTTTGTAAAAGTAAACTCTTACAGGTCCTTTTAAATTTGTGCTTTTTGTTACATATGACGAGGCTCTGTACTCTTACATATCATCATTCATGTCATTGTGTTATTGTGCTATGATAACTATTTGTATGCTTGTCTTCCATTTTTGCTAATGTGCTTCATCTATATGAATTTTGTGTTTCTTTGTTACATATTAGTTTTGTGTAGGGATAAAGATAATAACACAATGTTGTCTGCGCTATCCCATTTTTGAAATTTTTAACCATTATATATGTTTATTTTGTTCACACATCGTTCTCAACATAACGGAATGTTATGCGACTATCATGCAATTGAATTATTAAGATAGCTATATAACCATGCAGGTGTAATTCACCATTTTGTACATGTGAAAATGTCTGTACCAAGTCAGAAATATAACTGTTACACTGTTTGATTGGGAAGGGGGGCTTTTGATATGTTTGAGATTTTGATTTATCCATTTAATTACGGACTCCCCGTTTTAGATTTTCCTCGGAGTTCGGTATTTGTTATTTTACTTTTCATTCAAACATGATGGCAACGATAATATCAATTTTAAGTCTGCTATAGAATGATATCAAAAGAGAAGCTACTAGTGTCACACTTATAAAAAGGAGAAGCTATTGTCACAATTACTAAGACGTATTTGGCACAACTTTTTGGAATCTTGGATCCTCAATGCTCTTCAACTTTGTATTTGTTTGGCTTTTTAACTATTTTGATCTGAGCGGCACTGATGAGTCTAATGTAGACGAAACGCGCATCTGGCGTATAAAATTATAATCCTGGTACTTTTGATAACTATTATGAAAAAAATAGTCCAATTCATATCTCCCTTTAAAAGAATCGTGCCAAGCTAGCAGTACAATTTGTTCTATCCCTCATTGTGGCAAACAACTCTACCATGTATAAAGCTTTCTATGATAGGGTCTTAGAGAAGCTGCGTTTACAAAGTGTTAATTTCACAATATGTTTTAAAAATGTCACTTATTAAAACTCAAGTAAAACTGCTTTGGTCAAAATAACAGTACACTATGATGGACAACGTCATTATACATAGATAAAAAATCTACTTCATTGTACATAGATAACAATCTACTTCATTGTATATAGATAACAATCTATTGAGTATGGGAGCATTCTGATATGCATATTTACAAGAATTGTTTTTACAATAGGTCATTGTTTCAATACATAAACAAACATGTCCTACACCTCTCGTAATAAGTTATCAAAGGTACAAGGCTTATAATTTGATACGCGTCTCGTCAGACTCATCAGTGACGCTCGGGTCAATAAGTTACAAAGTCAAAACAATTACAAAGTTGAAGAGCATTAAGGAGTCTAACAAAATATTCCAAAATGTGGTGCCAAAAGCGGCTACGGTGAAACATAAATGAAAAAATCACGTTTAATAATTTCCTGTGTCCGACGCACTTTTCTGGATTTACCTTCATCAGGAACGCTCAAAGCCAAACATTTGAAGTCCGAAGATGTATAAGTACTGTAACGTGTAACCAGGCGTTTATATCTTAAATGAACGTTCCAGTAAATACTTGGATCCAAGTTGTCCACAAACAATACGTCAATACCCAAAAAAATAACTATCTATGCTATACACAATGAACCAAAATATTTACACTAGCTCCTTGCCGATACAAAGTAACAATGCACAATAAAACAATTATATATATATACAAATATAATTATAACACAGCCTGTCCTCCTAATAGAACAATCTGTCCTATATGACAGTGCGGGCTGGTACAGTATGTTACTACCAGAAAGTACGGTCTGGTACAACTTGTCCTCCTAGTAGGACAGTCTGTAACTACCAGACAGTGTGGGCTGGAACAACTTGTCCTCCGAGTGGGACAGTATGTCACTAACAACTAATGTGGACTATTGCAGTCTGTCCTCCGAGTGAGACAGTCTGCTCTACCAACTTCCAATGTTAGACCAACTTGTACCCAGTACAAGTTGTCCCCAGTACAAGTTGTCCTCCTTACAATCTTACAGCTATGTAGCGTATTCTCTATTGTAAGCCAGTCTTCTTCTGTAAGAACATCGACAGAACCCGATTTGTATTCCTCACCCACTTATATACTCTAGGGCGAATTCACTATTTCCTCGATAGGGGTGTTCTCCAAATGTCTCCGATACCGAACACAAGAGTACCTCTCAAACACCCCTACACCGATAGACCCAACCACTGAATCTCGCGCCAAACGTCTAAATCTACAAAACGCTTCCTTCTACATGAAATAAGCATATACACAACAAGATTCTTTATGTTTGTTATCTTAGCAACCAATAAACATTACATAACCCACGCCTCAATATACATGCGTCCCGCATGATTAATTTACAATACAAAATAAAATTCAACAACATATATTTTTCTTTACACACAAACTAAAATTCACTCCATTACGTAATCAGCCATCCAGAATGGTCTCCTCTTTTCTCGACGACCACTTTCTTCTTCTATTTCCATCCCGTCATTCTGATCTATGACATCATCAAATATATCAGCTTCACGTGGTTCTATTACTTGGGGATTATCAATGTCTTCATACATTTCACCTCTCAACACTTGCTTGTGCTTGAGTTTTATCCTATCCACATGAATGATCTGTGGGGTCCCTCGGATACCACAGTTAACCTATAAGTAAGGTCACCAGTTTTCTCTAAAATTGTGAAAGGTCCTCTCCAAAAACTAGTCAGTTTTGGAGATTTTTCAGTGTTCCTTACAGGGAAGTAGACATATACCTGATCTCCAGATCTAAAACTTTCATATGATAGTTTGAGATCATGATACCTCTTTTGTCTCCTCATTTCTCCTGGCATTCTTTGCCTAACAAAAGAATGTGCATCTTCTAACCTTTCTTTTAGTTCCCACGCCCATTTATGTTGTGGTATACCTTTAATAGATGGCGGCATTTCGTACAAGATATCCAACGGGGTTGTACTTTCCCTACCAAACATAAGACGGTTTGGAGTCTGTCCAGTTGTGTCGTGTTCGGAAGCCCTATACGCCATCATTACAAAGGGGATATACTTATCCCAATCTCTTTGATGCTCTTGGACATATGCACTAAGCATTGTTACTAATGTCTTGTTGAATCTTTCTACCATACTATCCGATTGAGGATGATATGGTGTAGTTCTGGTCTTCTTGATATCAAGTACTTTACAGACCTCTTGGAATAACCTACTTTCATATTGTCCTCCCTGGTCAGAGTGAATCCAGGACGGGACACCGAATCGAGCTATTACCTCCTCTACAATTATTTTGACAACAGTACTTGCTTCCATATTGGGCATAGGGAACGATTCTGTCCATTTAGTATAGTAGTCTGATACAACTAAGATATACCGATTGCCATTTTCAGTTTCCGGAAGTTCCCCAAGAATATCAGTAGCTAACCTTTCCACAGGACTACTTGTCTCTACTATGGCCATTGGAGCACGTTTCTTTTTCGTTGGGGTTTTCCTCATAGCACACTTGTCGCAAACAGCGACATATGCTCTAACATCAGCTTGCAAACCTGGCCAATAGTAAGACTGGCGTATTTTCTCTAAAGTCTCACGCATACCCAAGTGACCTGCATACTTTGACAGTAGTGTAAAACTTGTTTTCTTTCAGACAAAGGAATTATAGCTTGCAATTTCACAACTTTCCGTTCATTGTCATAAAAATGTCTGAATACCAAATCATCTTGAAGTTCTAGACTATTAAACTGAGTCCATAATGACCTTATAAATAAACCTTTACCAGATACTTCATTGTATAGTGGTCTTTGACCATCTGTCAGCCACTGCCTAACTAATTTAAGGTCTGGGTCGTTTGATTGTTTATCTGTCAACGTCCAATCTGTATCATGGTCAGGCATCTGACTAGTTACTATTTTAACCTGACTTTCTTCAGTCTTGTGACAATCACTGCTCGTTTTTGACTGCCAGTCTAACGTATAGCCACATTGTTTACAGGGAATACGACTCAGTGCGTCAGCATTCCTGTGTTGGGTACGTACCTGGTCTGTGTTGAATGTGCATATCATAAGCACTCAGTGTCTCAATCCATCTAGCTACTTGGCCTTCTGGATTTTTGAAATTCAACAACCACCGAAGTGAGCTATGATCCGTTCTTATCGTAAATTTTCTCTGGATCAGTGGCTATGCCATCTTCTGAAATTATATGCCCTAAAGAACGAACCATGGTAACACATAAGTTACACTTTTTAGCCTTTAGCTTCAAGCCTGCTGATTTTAATCTGTCAAAAACTGTCATTAAATTAACCAACATATCATCTAATGTCTTGCCAAAAACAATAATGTCATCTAGATATACTAGACATACCTCCCATTGGAGCCCTGCTAGAACAGTTTCCATTAAACGCTCAAACGTTTGTGCAGCACAGCACAACCCGAACGGCATTACCTTGAACTGAAACAACCCTTTTCTAGTCGCAAATGCCGCCTTATGACTATCTTTCTCGGCCAGTTCAACTTGCCAATAACCAGAACAACAGTCTAGGGTACTAAACCAGCTGTTGCCTGCAAGATGGTCAAGTGATTCATCTATTCTAGGCAGTGGATATGCGTCTTTATTGATAGTCACGCTATTCAGTTTTCTGTAATCCACACAAAAACGGTACGTGTCATCCTTTTTCTTTACCAAAACTATACCTGCAGCCCATGGGCTGTGTGAAGGCTCAATAACCTTATTTTCCAACATTTTATTTATATTGTCATTAACAACTTTTGATAAATGAAAAGGTGTGCGGCGAGGAGGTTCTTTGAAAGGCCTAGCATTACCAGTTTATATTTCATGTTTGACTAAACTAGTTTTACCTAGGTCTGAATCTGTTTCAGCAAACAGACTTTCATATTCCTGCACTAAACTTTTGACCTTCTGTTTTTCTGACCTTGATAGTTTGTCAGATGTTCTATTCAAAAGATCTTGCAAATCTGATCTCAACCCCTTTTTATTTTGTCTGTCATTCTGAGAGGGCAAAGATTTTGCTACGTGGCTAATCTCACACATATGTGCAATAGTTGTACCCGGAAATATAGTCTTAGCCTCGTCCTCTACATTCATGAGTCTGACTGGTATCCTGTAATTTGATTTGACCAAAGAACGTGCCGTCAAAATGTAATCTTTCTCTTTATTTTCACTAGCTTCCACTAAAACATCATTATTTGGCAATGTCTGACCTTCCGACAAGCAAACTTTCTGATCGAGCTGGTATCGTAACAGATTCTGTAGAAACCACCCTGAAACATCCTAATGTACCTTGAAAAATTAAAGGAACACTAATGTTATTGATGTGAAACATATTTTCAGACACATCAACCATTGTTTTTCTTCATGACGTCTAGCCCCAGAATGCCATCAACTTGTAGCTCAGTTACTACGGCCTCTGAAGTAAACTTTTCTGTACCAAAATCTAATTTGAAATTGCCTTTACCTCTAAGGTTTAAATAGTTTCCACATGCGGACTTAATTTGTGACTGAGTAGCATTCAGATGAGGCCTATACAAGTCAGGAATAAGATCGTACACTTTGTTAGAAACTAGAGTTAACGTAGCTCCAGTATCCACTACAAACTTGACAAATATGTCTTGAATAAGTAACTCGACATACATTCCTGCATCCTCTGATGCTGAAATGACAGCGCCTTTATCTTTATTTGCCACCTTTTCTCCAGACTTCAGTGTCCTGACCGATCCGTCCGTATCAGGTCCTTTCGTATATCCTCTATTATTTTGTTTCATAACCTTATTGGGACAATTTCTTGCAAAGTGTCCTATTTCACCGCAACTAAAACAAGGACCACCCCTTTTTCTGTTGTTTTGAGTATTATAGGTCTCCCCACGTGGCTGGAACTTCTTTTGATAATAAATCTTTAAGCGTCATCATGTCTTTCGTTAAAGATTGTAAATTATTCTCCATTGTCTGCATCCATGTCGCCATATTCTCCATTGATACAACAGTATCCGGACTATTAGATGCCTCTGTCCGTTCGTCACTCGTAGTCTGTCGTAAGTGACCCATGCTTTTCATTGTTCTACTCTCAGCTTTGTTGTAAGCCTCAAGTTCAACTGCCAACCGTATAGTATCATTGAGACCTTTAGGACGAGACTGTTTAATTCTAAGTCTCATTTCAGAGTCTACTAATACGTCCAAAAATTGTTCCTTGGCAAGCGTGTCTCTCAATTCTAATGGGGCAGTAGGGTATGCCAGATTAGACAGTCGTCTAACTGACTGACCTAACATCGGTAGAGTTTCACTTGCTTTCTGGCGTCGTTCTTTGAATTGAACGCGATAAAGTTCCGTTTGACTGGATGGAGTAAAGCGTTCCTCCAGTGCAAATACTAGGTCTGTAAATATTTGCCTCTTTTCCTTTGGTAAATCACCAAGGACTGCTTGGGCCTGTCCGATCAGTGACACGGCCAAGTATAAACCTTTTTGATGTTCAGACCACATATTAACAAGGGCGTACATCTAGAAGTGAGATAAATAATCCATCCAAGGAGTAAGACCATCATATTTTGAAGGTTTGATTTTAACGTCATTTGATCCAGAGCTTACAGTATGAGCAGTGCTTTGATTTTTTATTAATTCCTGCTTAGGGCTTATATCTTGAATTTTGTCTTGCCCTATAGATTTTCTATTATTTACCTGAGGATTTTTCATGATATGCCTATCTGGCAAAGGTAGTGTATCACCAACAGCTAATCCTACAGGTGTTGATAGAGACGGCCCTGTCGTCACTACACCTGAATCATGTTCTTTGTTTTCAACAACTTTTGGACGTACACCCTGAACTCTAGGTGTAAAAGATATAAAACCTTGTCCATGTTGTATTGTGCTTTCACTAAGCGACTGTATTTGCCTACTAATTTCAGCGATCTGATCGTCAATATTTGACATATTTATTGCAGTACAGTGTTATCAAAATAAAACATTTTTTATTAAGTAATACACTCGTGTTACAACTCAGCCGTAACTTACAACTATGCCTCACGGTTGATTCGCTTTAATCTTTCAAATCAATACTGAAAACTGATTAAATGACGATCAATCAATCGAAAATTAATTGATAGACAACTTGAATCCCAACCGCTAGCCACCAAATATGTAACGTGTAACCAGGCGTTTATATCTTAAATGAACGTTCCAGTAAATACTTGGATCCAAGTTGTCCACAAACAATACGTCAATACCAAAAAACTATCTAACATAACTATCTATGCTATACACAATGAACCAAAATATATACACTAGCTCCTTGCCGATACAAAGTAACAATGCACAATTAAACAATTATATATATATATACAAATATAATTATAACACAGCTTGTCCTCCTAATAGAACAATCTGTCCTATATGACAGTGCGGGCTGGTACAGTATGTTACTACCAGACAGTGCGGTCTGGTACAACTTGTCCTCCTAGTAGGACAGTCTGTAACTACCAGACAGTGTGGGCTGGAACAACTTGTCCTCCGAGTGGGACAGTATGTCACTAACAACTAATGTGGACTATTGCAGTCTGTCCTCCGAGTGAGACAGTCTGCTCTACCAACTTCCAATGTTAGACCAAGTTGTCCCCAGTACAAGTTGTCCCCAGTACAAGTTGTCCCCAGTACAAGTTGTCCTCCTTACAATCTTACAGCTATGTAGCGTATTCTCTATTGTAAGCCAGTCTTCTTATGTAAGAACATCGACAGAACCCGATTTATATTCCTCACCCACTTATATACTCTAGGGCGAATCCACTATTTCCTCGATAGGGGTGTTCTCCAAATGTCCCCGATATCGAACACAAGAGTACCTCTCAAACACCCCTACACCGATAGACCCAACCACTGAATCTCGCGCCAAACGTCCAAATATACAAAACGCTTCCTTCTACATGAAATAAGCATATACACAGCAAGATTATTTATGTTTGTTATCTTAGCAACCAATAAACATTACAGTACAACTGTATGCCTGGTATAAGAAAAATGGCTAAACCTCTCGTAAAAATTGTAAAAATCAAGATATAAAATATAGCATTATTAAATGAACCTAATAAATATGGTGGCCGTTAAAGGCCATTTCGCCTTTTTGCGTTTTCGCGTTTTAGACTTTCATATAGTGCGAAAACACGAAAACGCGACATTGACATTATATTAATATAAACAGTGCAGGACCTCGGAGGCAGAATGGTCTAAGAAGTCAAACTACTAATTGCATGAACCGTCAATGATTTTTTTAATCTGAAATGTTTGATGTCACATAAAGGTGTAGTAGCTGTCAAACTCGTGTTGACGAATTTGACTGACATTCTCTTATTTTATTTATAACGTACTGAAACGTATATCCAAATAATGAGGAGTCTAAAAGTAAACAATTACAGCGCATGTGCTCGATAATATGTAGCAACCTTTCGTGTGTATCTTTGTCCAGATGTCATCTACTTAACCATCAAGATGACTTCGACAACTGCCGACAGTCATAATCATATTAACCTAACATCAACATAAACATAAAACAAATGATAGTGACGATGTGCAATTGTTATTTTTCTAGATTTGTTTGATCTCATCGTTTTAACCAGACTAGGTCGAGTATGGTTCAGACTAGGTCGAGTACAGTTCAGACTTGTATAAAACGGTTAGGTACTGGTCAAGTACACATTCAAACTGTTAAGTATGGTTCAGACTACAGTCGAGTATTATCAAGTAAATCTGAGACGAATTCAGACTTGTTGAGTACAAATCAGTACAGTCGAGTACAGATATGGGCCATTTCAGACTTTTAATGGTTTGTAGTGTATGTTAAAACTACTGTTCTACAATTACCTTTCAATCCCAAAACAATGAATACCAAACTACTTATAGGTTTAAAAGTAAAATATTAGAAAAAAACGAACTCCGAGGAATATTAAAAACAGAAATTCCCTAATAAATTGGAAAAATTAAAGATCAAACACATCAAACGAATGGACAACTACTGTTGTATGACACCAACATCAATCATGTCTGTTAATGAAACACTATCTAAAATGGATTGGTTTAATTTGAATTACTATTTGTGCTCAACTCAAGACAATGTGTGAATAATTTTCATAGACTAATAATGGCCGCTTGGATTTCTATTTTACCAATACATCAAATTCTAATTGAAGGCTGACATACGCTTCATTTGAAATAATTTGAAGGTCACAAAATAAATACTTTAAAATACTTTAAATTAATTTCCTGATGAATGGCATGAATAATTTAAATCAAATTAACTAATTAAAGTAAGTTCAAAGAAAAATTATGCGTATTACAGGCATTTAATTTATGTATGATATGATTTAGAATAACATATTCATTCTAAAGGACAGAAGCTCTTTTAAAAATTAAAAATTAAACAAATACCTTTGATAACTCACAAGGAACGGCATCTCATTTTCAAAATTAGAATATTTATATAACTATTTAAATTAATTGTATTCCTCAAAATAGAAAAATATTATCCTAGTCAGTCACACATTTATCAACGACGAAAAGCTCTTCATATGCACATGGTCATGTTTTATGTTCATTCGGGAAAGAAGTAGGCCTTTTCCCGATTGTAACATTTTGTGCGGACTCACATGTTTTTTGGTGTTATTATAACAGGAGACACTACTCATACAAGGTTTTTCGGCGCACCCTATCAGTAAAATTACATATGATCTCTCTCCATTGTGAGTTCCGACGATTCCCTATGTTTTTGTTTGTCTCATTTAATGGTCTCTGAGACGTCTGAATCAATGGACGAGATTTGAACATCAGACACTAATTGTCACCTTAATTATAATGTATTGAACTTCCTTCATGTCAATCTTAAAATAAAAGCGTGCGTTTCATCAAATACAACGGTCTAGTATCATCCTACAATTTGCCATCCCATTGAATAGTGGTCTGGACTATCAATTTCTATCCTTGCAGTCATAAGAATTTCGATCACCATTATCGTTCTCAAACGTAGAATTTCGATCACCATTATCGTTCGCAGACGTATAATTCCGCCTATCATAATAATAGATTTCATATTTCGAGCACATATTGTTTTTTCTGTGAGTACTGCGTATAGTTTTATGACCAAAAACCCTGGGGTACTATCCGCAAAGAATATAGTGATTCAGCACGATGACAGTAATAACAAAAATACTGAACTCCAAGGTAAATTGAACGAGAATGGAGCCCAAAAAATAAATTAAAAATTTAACGATAATCGAAATAAACCAAGGGAACGAATGACTAAATAGCTGTCAAATTCCTAATTTGGTTCATGCATTCGCCAACAAAAAAACGGTGGGTTAAATCTGGTTCTATAGCTAGCTAAACCTTCAACTTATGTGACAGTATATGATATATCTGGAGTGATTTTTCTCAAAACTTAAGTTGCAACTCGTTCTAACGCTTTCCTACAAATCATCTTTTTGACTTAGCAGATTATGTGGTATATTTACAACGTTTTAATGAAGTCGTTTCGGTGACTCATGTTGTATGCAACTGTTCTATGATTTGATACGTTACCTAGACTCAACAAATATAGTAAATGAAAAGTCCAAATAAAATATGAAGTTGAGGAGCATTAGGAATTATTATTCGGAAAGTTTTGCCAATTACAGCAAATAATATATCAAATTGATATAGGTTGTTGATAGATGGTGATAGCGAAAAAAAACTTCTACAATTGCGAAATCTGGTGTTATCAAAATGAATTTT
>CM034359.1:24810187-24823923 GCA_019925275.1 Mytilus edulis | reverse complement strand
TCACCCTCCCACAAATAATAATTAATCCTCAGTCTTTCGGCTGACATAATTAAATCATAATAACCCAAATAAAATCCCCTTTACACTTATATTTGTCTACTTTGTTTAGTGGATATAAGCAAAACAAATCTTTTTTATGCCTATTTTATGCCAATATGTATTCCTTTATTTTATAGGCATGGATGAAATAAAAATCAGTCCCTACAAACTTGGACAAGATATCTGTTATCTTCATAATCAGGTTGATATGAATTCAGTTCTCAGAAAAAATAGCGAATTTAAGATTACAGATGTTGAAATGATGGATGATCGTCGACAGGCGATGTATATTTTCATGGTGTGCATACTATACGGATCAAAGGCAATAACCATACTATTCAAGGATCCATTTTGTCTCACAAGTATCAACAACTCGATATTGGATGGAACAGTTGGTCTACCATTAGGTAATCAACATATAGAAATATATGACATTAACAATAAACAAAAACTTAAATCCATACCTATACCTGGAGATGTAGGTTATTATTGTGACATTACAATGATAAATGACAGGTTAGTAGTTAACACGGAAAGGAAACTAGTGATGGCTGATTATCAGGCAGGGGAAATAGTACAGAGTGAAGGGATACATTGCCAACCAGGGGGAATACATTCTTCTGGTGATGGGATTTTCTACAGAGATAAAAACCAAAGAAAGAACGCTCTACACTGGTACAGCTTTACTGATGAGGATATACACACATTAACGTTACCATCCATACCATGGACAATGACTACACTACAAGATGGTAGTCTTTATGTTCTCTGTAAAGATGGATCTGTCCAACATGTATCATCTGATCGGAAACAGTTTAAAACTTTAAAAACAAATCAATCTCAGGGCATCAGTGATTGACACAAGATACGATATAATTCAAAACAGAAAAAAATGGTCACATTAAATTTGAAAGCTGGAATTGTCAAAATTCTTTATGAAGTATGAAATACAGAACTTATAATATTTTTTCATAGAGACTCAAAAGGAATCATTCAATAGTAACAGAAACAATGGTCCAAATAAATAAATGTCACATTTCAACATACAATATAGTGTTTGTTTTCAGTAAAGATTTCATCAACAATTTTCAATAAAGCTTCTGTATCACTGTAAGTGAATTTTTTTAATTGGATATTTGAGGTCAATCTTCTGTGGGACTATTATACTAACAGTATTTTTTATTTTGTGTGGTTTTTTTTTTTCATTTTGAAATTTCAGCCAATTTAGCCTTGTGTCTGTTATTTTTGTTCACACTATTAGCTTCTTGAAGGCGTTTTTGACATTGCGGATTATTTTAATTAATTAAAAGTAATTAAATCTTTTTCAATACATTATCTTTACATACACATATTATATATATACATTTGATTAAATGTGTGTGGTTTGTATTTTTTCCGAATTGTATAGAAACATTGTAATTTACATAGTGTGGTGATAGTGGTTGAGAATGAGAATGATTGTGTCTAAATATATTTCATGATTTAATTCAGCTACATGTTATACATTAAATTGATGGTTTATGTAAATGCAGCTTGGGCTTTGATTTTTTCTTTTTTAACTTTTTAAACTTCAATTTGTGCTTTGATTAAGTTGAAGACCTATTGTTGTTAATTTTTGTGCTGTTTTGTCTCTTGTGAATAAATGTCTCATTGGCAATAATACCAAAGCATCTTTTTTTATAATTAAAAAGTTGTTATGTGAGTTCATCGCAGTTACAGTCCAAGAAAGAAAAGTAATTATGTAAAGTCTTCCCAAAATCAACAAACTAGAATGTAGTGATTGAAGCCATTTCAGACGGCCTTACTAAAGAAAATAACAAAGTTATAACCGGTCTTGAGCTTCTACCATAGCTGATACAATCGGATGGCAAACGTATCTGCTGCACTATTTTGCTGCCCGAGTTTTTAAGTTCAAGTGTTAAATCGATATTTGTACATTTTCATGGGGTGGTTTCGTGAAACTTAGTTTTTTTTATTGACTTTCACTGAATGGTTTTCTTTCATGTATACAATATCAAGATTATACATTGTTATATACTGAATGGAGAGATATGTTGTATGTTTTGCAATTTCAAATTAAAATTCATTATTATATGAGTTAAGAAATAATTGAACTTGCATCAATTATTTCGATTCTGATTAGGACCATTAAGGTATTTTCTATGTCCGGTGTGTAGAAGGGTAAAGCGATTGTGTAGGCTCTTCCATGAACCTCTCTTTTTTGTTTGTATAGAAGCAAACAGCTGGCACTGTGATCTTTCAGAGGGAGAAGTTTTGGAACAGCCAGCATGAACGGTTGTCGTATCTAGGTCAAATATGTCAATTTCGGAATGTAACACATTACAGTCATTATAAATGGATTAGTAACAACATGTGCATCATTTTTTAGTTATTGCAATATATTAAATGCATGAAAATTTGATAAAATTCATTATTTTGCAGTTACTGTAGTCAATATACGCATGTGCAAAAAAATATATTGGATTTAGAGCATAGTTTTATTCATAAAGCGAAAGAAGCACGTACTATTGAAATATACAAGGTGATGATATCAATTTTATAAATGTAAATATGAACTGTTGAATAAGTCATCTGTCATGGGTGCATATTCTTTCTTAGTGTATTAAACCTATTTTTAAGAATTGTTCAGTATTTCATATCTATTTTTCTGTATGTAAGATAATTGTAGAAATATTTGTTTATTTTCAAAAGTTTGTTTTACCTAAGAATTAAGTTTAACTTTTAAGTTTTCTAATTTAATTGTAATTTAATTAAATCACATACGGCTAATTAGAAAAATTTGTATATGTCACAAATGTCTTTGAGTATCTCTCTTTGATAGTAATTGTACATCTTAATAATTAGGCAAGCAGTTGTCATTTGATACATGGGATGATAAGAGTTTTATCCTTTAATTGCATTTAATGTTAATTTTTATATTCATGTTTTAAGATTGGTATTTTGTATATGAAATTATTATTACTGGGATTAATTTGAAATCGACATATCAGCTTGAGTTCTGTTCAGTTTTGATTATAAATAATTCGTAGAAATTGAAGGATCAGTAAAAACATCACTAGCGAGTCACCAGAGAATCATCATGTATAGGTTGGTCCCCTCCATAAAACATTCAGTATGCCTTCGGAATATACAAATATTAAGTGAGGTTAATAAATAGTCTTTTAATCAAAGCAAGTTTTAGATCTATGGAATATAAACAAATCGTTCATTTCAAATAGTAAAATTAGCCCATACCGGACGGTATTGTCAAGAATTTCAATAACGGCCGGGAAACAGACTACATCATGTAGAACCAGTAACATCATATTCACTTAGATGACCATCTAGTAACGACACTAATAGATTTCCAGGAACAGAGTACCTAAATGTCAAATATAGAAAACGTCCCCAGCGAGTTGCCAGAGAATCATTCTGTAGGAACCAAAAACATCATAGTCACTTAGGTGACCATCCAGTAAAGACAGTAAGGGAGTTTCAGGAACAGAGTACCTAGAAGTTAAGTAGGAGAACAGAAGTTAGCTTCACAACTGTAACCAAACAGTTCGCTCTTCAGTATCCATCCGGCGCGGCAGTATAATAAATAAGCTATCATGGATGTGGTTTCAGACCCAACAACTAGAACAGACTCAAATTTAACTAAACAACTTTTAGTACAGTTACAGTTAACAACAGTGTGGAAGGAGTTGGGAGTGAACCTACAGACTATCAAGATTTTGTTATGTAATTAATTTTCAGTTATAACAAGATTGGCCACCAATCAACTGGATTCATTGTACGCCTCAATCACACAATATGGAACAGACAAACAGATCAACTGCACAAGATCGACAACTCAAAATACCGTTTCAACTAAGTGACTCTGACATATAGGCAAATTTGGACATTTCAAATCAACAAACCTACTCAGAACAAAACAATAAATGATACAGACATTCTCAACCTAAATATCAGTTACTCTGCAAATTCATATTTCGGACAATTTCAGCTAGTGATTCGACAAAGTGTATCGTACTATTCTTTAGCACAGTGACATTTACTTTCAATAGTGCATCATTTTATTTATTTTGGATTTATCTTTGGAATATATTGTTATTTATCATCAAATTGTTAAACGTTTTAGAGTATTAACATTAATGCCATTTGTCTGTCTTAAGTCTATTTATTTATGCACAGATAGTCTGTTTAACAATTTGAGTAGGTTTGTTGAAAATGAGTAAATTACCTTTGACTTTGATTTGAAAATGTTAACTGCAAGTTTAAAGTGAATCAAAACAAAAAAAAATGTTTCCTGCGTACGTTTCGTACAATTCCACAAAGGTTTGACAAAATTATTGATGTCTACAAATCTTTGGTCTCGATAGACTGTTTCTGAAAGTTATTAAATTTAGCGTTATTTTAGGGGCTTAATGTGTAGTTAACAGATGGTTCTCAACGTTCAACTTGCATTCGTTTTCTTATTTTGTGCTATTTGTAAAAACAATTGTAATGTCAATAAAACATTCTTGTTTCACTGTTTAGTTTTTGTCTTATGTTTCCTGACTTGAGAACTTAGTCAATGTTTTTGCAAAATTTACGAAAGACGGTACCGGTTGTTTGTTATCGATGTCTTTGATACATCAAAGAAAGATTGCACACATGTTGAATATGTACTTCTGATACAAAAAAATGGTTTGATGAATTTTCTCCTAGTTTCCAAACTTTTTTTTTCATCAAAATTTACATACGACAGTAACAATTTTGTGTTCCCCATTTTCCTATCCAGATCTTAAAAATTTCATAGGATGATTGCACAAATATTGAAGTTGTTCATCTAGCTACTATAGTGGAATCTTATGTTAATAATTTTGTTCAACTTTTCCAGACTTTTGGACGTCATGATTTTGAACCAAATATTTTCTAAAGAACTTATTTTTAACCTAGATCTTGTAACTTCACAGAGTGTGTGTTATTGAGGTGTGTATCTCTCAGTATTGAGTTCTTGAATTATTTTTTCCCAATTTCCATATTTTTAAATATTCGGTATAGACCTCAATTTGAGAGGAAAAAAAACAACCTATGCAACCCAACCATTTGAGTGTTTGATCCTTTTCTTATATTTTAAAATGATTTACGTTTAACTGGAATTCAGAAACACATTCTGAATGAATACAGCGTTTTAATATTAATACCAAAATAACTGAATCAAATTTTTCCTTATTCATATAATTCCTATTTTACAGGAGATATTGAGGTACCATAGAAATGAAGCCATTTGTCAGAACTGCAAGACAAAGTTGATTAAACAAGGTCAGCTTGATTACCATAATTTGTCATGACTAATTATTACATACTTCAAAGTTTTAAGTTTCATTACATTGATAATATACTTCACTAACATTATCGTGTATAAAAATATAAATAATCTAAAAAATTTCAACATAAAACTTTCATATACATCCGTTGGAAAGTTGATACAAGCAAAACATCTTTTGATGTTATTACGTATTTATTTTCATGACAATGTGTATTTAAATATTACTTAGGTTGAAACATGGTGGTTCCCTTTCAAAAGATGTATAATAATACAAGATGCAGTAATGATGGATGATGGTAGACTGGTGATCTGTTCAATTATCGAGTGGAGACTTCTAATCTTTAACTCAGATGTATCACATGTAGAAACCATACAAGTTACAGGTATACCATGTTGCGTTACAGCTGTCAACATCTCTACAGTGGCGTTAGTTGTTCTTCATCCTGTCTTCAATGAATATATAGATTTGTATGACATAAACAATAAACATAAATTGAAATCCGTAACAGTACCGGGAATGAAGTTTCAGTGTGATATAACAAAGATGAATGACAAGTTAGTAGTAAGTTCTAGCAGGGGACTAGTAATTGTTGATTATCAGACTGGAGAGAAAAATCAACTTACACTGGTACAGCTTTACTGATGACAAAATACACACATTAACATTACAATCCTCACTGTCTTCAATGACTACTCTACATGATGGTACTATGTACGTTCTATGTGAGGATGGATCTGTACAACAGGTATCATCTAATGGGAAACACTTCAAAACTCTTACTTCAGACCAATCTAAGTTATTTAATGATTGCAATCACTACACGTATATAGAATACAATTCGAAACAGAAAAAAAATTTCACATTAAATGTTAGCACTGGAATTCTAAAAATACTTTATGAAATATGAAACTTGTAATGACTTTTTCATGCTTTCAATGTTTACCGAAACAATTTTTTAACTAAATGCATTAATAAACTATGTGTTACTATTAACGGTTTAAGTACAACACTTTTGGAAAGCTTCTTGTATATCCATAACATTAGATGACATCAATTGAATTTTCTTAGCCGGGGATCTAAACTACCAAGGATGAAATATTGATGCCGACAAGACAAAACTTCTCTAGTAAGATAGCTAACTGCAATGTGTACCAGTTATCCCATTTCCCCTCCCCCCCCCCCCCCCCCCCCCCCTCGAAAAAAGGCTTGATAATTATCACAACGACATTTGTATTAACACTGCTGTAAGATCAGATTAAATCAAATGCATTTTTTACTAGTTTTTAAAATTTAAATTGGTAGACATATGCATTTATCCGCTACTCAGACTTTGCAAAACGCCCCCAGTGTCGACCAAGGGTATGTCAACATATCGTTATTTTTCTAAACAAGTTTATCGGAAGGTACTAAGACCTCATTGGTATATATTCCGTATTAACCTAAAAAAATAATACGCGATGGTCTTGAAGTATAGATTCTGGGTACTGACGTTGTTTATCATCTTAATAACGTGTTCTATTATTCTATCATTATTTGTCTTTATGAATATTACTTTTACTGTTCATTCTGTTTTGGTGATATCCATTTGACGTGGCTCTGTACTTATACATCCCGTCAATGTGTTATTGTTCTATTGTAAAAAAAAATATTTTCTTTTGGTTAATGTGCATTGCCTATATGCCTTTTTGGGTTTCTTTGTTACATATGACGTGGCTCTGTACTTAAACATCTCATATGTCAAAATTCAGTCCAGATATTGCAAGCATTGAAATCAAAAGCTCCGCAACATGTGCAGTCTTGCTTATTCATCTTGCTTATTGCAAATGCCTTTGACACAGAAATAAACCCAGGTCCTAGGTGCCCATGTGGAACATGTCAAAAGACTGTTACATGGAAACATAAGGCACTTTGTTTTGACAGTTGTGATGTTTGGTATCATATTGATTAACGAATGTCACCCCAACACTATGGCTGTATGGATGCCAGTAACATCAGCTGGGAATGCATACAGTGTGGTATGCCCAATTTCTCAACTAGTCTGTTTAACCACTCGACTATTGGAACTTCTAATTTTTATGACACATTAAATGATAACTCGTTCTTGGCGAGCCCAGGTGCTCCAAAAGCCACATCCACACCAATACCTAAACAAAATTTAAAAAAAAAAGAAACAACATATATCAAATAAAAACAGAAAACCTATTAGAGTTCTTAACATTAATTTCCAGTCCATTCGAAATAAAAAAAAAAAAAAAAAAACAGAACTTCTACAATTGATAGGGTATGTCAACATATCGTTATTTTTCTAAACAAGTTTATCGGAAGGTACTAAGACCTCATTGGTATATATTCCGTATTAACCTAAAAAAATAATACGCGATGGTCTTGAAGTATAGATTCTGGGTACTGACGTTGTTTATCATCTTAATAACGTGTTCTATTATTCTATTATTATTTGTCTTTATGAATATTACTTTTACTGTTCATTCTGTTTTGGTGATATCCATTTGACGTGGCTCTGTACTTATACATCCCGTCAATGTGTTATTGTTCTATTGTAAAAAAAAAATATTTTCTTTTGGTTAATGTGCATTGCCTATATGCCTTTTTGGGTTTCTTTGTTACATATGACGTGGCTCTGTACTTAAACATCTCATATGTCAAAATTCAGTCCAGATATTGCAAGCATTGAAATCAAAAGCTCCGCAACATGTGCAGTC
Source organism: Mytilus edulis (assembly GCA_019925275.1). NCBI lineage: Eukaryota > Metazoa > Mollusca > Bivalvia > Mytilida > Mytilidae > Mytilus > Mytilus edulis. Next base: position 24,815,849 of record CM034359.1, on the reverse strand, counting down.
TTGCTTATTCATCTTGCTTATTGCAAATGCCTTTGACACAGAAATAAACCCAGGTCCTAGGTGCCCATGTGGAACATGTCAAAAGACTGTTACATGGAAACATAAGGCACTTTGTTTTGACAGTTGTGATGTTTGGTATCATATTGATTAACGAATGTCACCCCAACACTATGGCTGTATGGATGCCAGTAACATCAGCTGGGAATGCATACAGTGTGGTATGCCCAATTTCTCAACTAGTCTGTTTAACCACTCGACTATTGGAACTTCTAATTTTTATGACACATTAAATGATAACTCGTTCTTGGCGAGCCCAGGTGCTCCAAAAGCCACATCCACACCAATACCTAAACAAATTAAAAAAAAAAGAAACAACATATATCAAATAAAAACAGAAAACCTATTAGAGTTCTTAACATTAATTTCCAGTCCATTCGAAATAAAAAAAAAAACAAAAAAAACAGAACTTCTACAATTGATAGACTCTGCAAAACGAGATATCATCCTTGGTACTGAAACTTGGCTTGACAAAAACTCATCCTCATTGGAATTCTTCCCAATAGATCTTTACAACATCTAGAGAACTGATAGACCACCAAGTAAAACAAACCAACCTAGGGGGGGGGGTAATACTTGCAGTCACCAAAGAGTTTATCAGCACAGAAATCCAAGAACTTAAAACTGACTGTAAATCATTTGGGCCCAAATAACATATCGGGTGCAAAAAACCTTCTGGTTGGAAGTTACTAAAGACCACCATCAGATGACGGGAATTCCATCAAACAATTAGATTTATCATTAAGTAGAATAAATCAAACCTCAACCAGTAACATATTAGTAGGTTCCGATTTCTATGCCATATTAACCGATCTGTCCCTGAAGTAACACCAGGGAAACCAGATCAAAAACAGCATAATTCACTCATAGAACTACAAATGTACTATATGATCAGTACACTACCACTAATCGGCCTTAGTGACCACGACATTGTCTATGTAGAATCTGACATCTAGTTAAGCATGTTAAGCAGGGTGAGAGAAAAATCCTAGAAAAATATTAAAATACAATAATGCCAATTGGAGTAACATCAAGTCAGATCTAGAAAAAACATACAATGATCTACAAAACCTAGAGGACAAAACAAATGAAAATGATATGTGAAACACATTTAAAATAAATCTTACCAAATCATTGGAAAACAACATACCACACAAGTTTTTAACATATAAAAACAAACTTCCTTGGATTCATAATAATCTCAGGAAAATGATAAACAAGACATCAAGTATGCTGAAAAGAACAGACATCTGAAAAAACAAGTACAACAAGAACAAAGGGCTGCATACTGGGGTTATTTGAAAAAATGATACTGGACCTACCCATAAACAAACCAGAACAACAGTGCAATAATCCATCCAAACCTAAAAAGCTATTTTCCTTTATTAAATCACTGCGCACAGATAACACCGGTGTCGCTCCACTGACAAAAGGAGGAAGGTAATAGCAGATACGAAGCAAAAGGCAGACATCCTCAACACACAATTCCAATCAGTGTTTACAACTGAATCAAATCACACCATTCCAGACAAAGGTCATAGCTCAAACCCCGTAATGACACCACTTGAAATATCTTTACCTGGTGTCAAGAAACTACTACATAACATAAACCCACACAAGGCAACTGGCCCAGACAACATCAGCAGCAGAATATTAAAAGAACTCAAAGATCAAACAGCTCCAATTATTACACTGATCTTTAAAACATCAATTGAAACTGACATAACACCAACAGACTGGAAACACGCCAATGTAGCACTAGCATTTAAAAGGGGGAAAATATAAACAAGAAAATTACTGCCCAATATCATTGACATGTATTTCTTGTAAACTTATGGAGCATATCATCAACAAACACATCGTCAACCATCTTGAAGAGAACAATATATTGTATGACCTCCAGCATGGGCATTAAACTTCAAGCAAATGTCAAATGGTCAAAACATACAGACAACATAGCTAATAGCAACAAATCTCTGGGCTTCTTAAAAAGGAACTTAAAAACATCATTTCAGAACATCAATACTCAGGCATATCTAGCACTAGTCCGTCCTATTAAAACTGGAATATTCATGTTCAGTATGGGACCCTCACACAGTTGCATAAACCTCTAAAATTGAGATGGTCCAAAGGAGAACTGCCTTATATGTCTGTAACAGGTACCATAACATCAGTAGTCCGAAAGATATGATAAATCCACTAAACTGGCCCACTCGACAAGAAAGAAGAACACGCACAAGATTAATTTAGTACATCAAATCGTAGCTATACCATCTGCTATTCTCACACCATCAGACAGTAGAACCCACAAAAACCATAAATACACTTTTAGACACTTTTCAACCAAAAAACATATATATAATAATTCATTTTTCCGCATACTATAACTCAGTGGAATTTATTGTCGATGCATACAGTCACTGTCACCACAGTCGACACTTTCAGAGAACAACTCCCATCAGCTGTTCTCCACACATTCATCTAACTTATTATAAGCCTATGTACACGGTTTTAATCACAATTTTAAAAATTACGCACCTGAAATTTATTTTCAAATATTTTTGTTTTTGTAAATATATATATAGGCCACGCTGCGCAAACAGTAAATAATCTTCCGATCATTGAAGGACTACTGGAAACCTAAAGAAGAAGAAGAAGAAGAAGAAGAAGAAGAAGAAGAAGAAGAAGAAGAAGAAGAAGAAGAAGAAGAAGAAGAAGAAGAAGAAGAAGAAGAAGAAGAAGAAGAAGAAGAAGAAGAAGAAGAACTGACACATGTACCTAATAATAACGATACACATTCAACATTAAACATGATAACAAATATCTTCTTCTTTTCACAAACACAAACACAAACAATAATTACATATTCACAATCTTTTAATTTCAAATCGTTTCAAAATTATGTCTTTTGCTTTGTGTTTTACGTCACTTTCCATGAGGAACTTATTTTATAGTACAATGTATTTTTACTACAAGAATAGAGAATACCATTTCCTTGACCTAGTGTGCTCTGATCCAAAAGAATAATTGTCTTTGTGACATTACAATAGAAACAATTCATAGGGATTAATAATGTTTTGTTTTTTTATGGTCTTAAAATTCAAATCAAAATCATTCGCTAAAAAATCATACTGCCAAAACTGATCATTATCTATAGCTCAAAATCGTGGAATCTTCGGCAAAAGAACATAATAGTTCTATATTTAACACATAAAACTAAGTAATTGTAAAAGCGTGACTGCTGTATGTATATCCTACTTTATGTCTTAAATACATTGAAAACAAATATTAGAACATATAAAAAGGTCTGATTAGGGACTGGAATGATTACAAAACGGATCTTTTATCACATTTGTTTATCATTTTTAAGTTTTCAGATCACAAATTCTTAATATGTATATCCATTACAACTTTCCTAGACACACTCTGAGGAATGCAGATTTTTCCCAATGAGCATTACATGCCTCAATCTATTTCAACCATTACAAATATTCTCCTCTTCCATGAGTACACCCTCCTTTGAACTTTTGTCCCAGCTAGTTACTCCGGTTTTGGTTATTTTGTTCTCAAAAAGTTTAATCATCTGCGTCCTTAATTTCTTAAATCGAGATTCATGACTCAAATGATGACTATAGGGGAATAATTTGCACATTAACATCGGACATTTTATGTACTTTTACAATTAGTTATTAAAGGTACAAGGATTATAATTTAGTACGCCAGACGCGCGTTCGTCTACATCAGACTCATCGGTGACGCTCATATCAAAATATTTATAAAGCCAAACAAGTAAAAATTAAAGAGCATTGAGGATCTAAAATTCCAAATATTGCAATAAGGAATACAGATCTGATCAACGAGTAATCCTACCTTAAATTTTAATATTAAAAAAAGTTTAGTGTTAAAAAAATATAAACATTGGGACCACATTATTTTTGTTATACCATGTAATATGCTTTTTAGATTATTCCCTTTAGTATAATTGAAATAAATATATTCAAGCTTTTGAAACATGTGAAAAACACAAAATAATATCCTACCTTCAATTGTATAATCTTCAGACTACTAGTACTCATCTGTTTCAGATTGACTGTTTGAAAAAAAAATGCAGTTGGAGTTAACAATTCAAACCGAAGTCGAAAATATATTGAACTCATTTAAAGAATAAGAATTTATTTCAGTAATTTAATCTTTATATTGTCCATGTTCTAAATAAGATTGATGTGTTGGCTGTTTTGGGGGACTTTAATTGAAAAGAGACAATTACCTTCACCAGTACAGCAGAGCACCAGAATCATACCCAGTTATCAACTTCTACTGCATCCTTCATTTCATCATTCTGTAATAAAAAAGAGAAGTATATTCGGAATTGAAATAACTGCCGGTTAATTACGTGAACATGCATATACCCTGAAGTGGTATTTTGTAAATGGAGCTAGATGTTTGGCTTGCTGTGACTGAAATCGTGAACCTCCCGATTTCTGTTTAAAAATTAAAAAAAACTTTTTAAAAAAACTTTCACTTTAACTTACTTTATTTGCTATAACTTTTAATGGCACTAACTCTTTGTAATTTATCGTGTTCAACTAATCTCAAATTATACGATTAAACGTGTTGGTTATCACTTGCTAGAAATTTGAATATCTATTTTTATGTACTTATATATATATCAATATGTTCATGATGATTGTTGTATTTGATATAACAAATTGTGTGTGATTTCAAAATTACCTTTCCAGCCAACGCATTTGTCAACAGAAATTAATCCAAAACAAAATGAAGAGATTATCAGGGAACCTTGACACTTGTCTGCATGCAATTTCTGATATCAGATATTTAGAGTATAAGGCTATCTGTCAAAACGGAGGTAGAATAATAGTGACATTTATATGGATTCAAATAAAAGCTATAAATAGAAAAGGGATTTTCCAATTAATGGCTAAGGTGAAATGTGTTTCTATATATAGTGAAGGGTATTTCCAATTAATGGCTTCCATAGAATTATGTTAGGTTAAGTAAAGAACGAAATTAGCAATTTCAATCTTAAAGGTATGTTGCATTACATCATTATTTAATAAGTTGTAATAAACTAAAGATACAAAATGAAATTATCATTGAACAAACATCAAGTTATATATCTGCAACTATTTTACTTTCACTTTATGTTTGTGTAGATTCTATAAGGTATTAAGGGTATTCCTTTTGAGAAAATGTATTTACATACTGAGTGTTTGGTTATTCTACATTGGTTAGAGATATAAGGGGGTTTTGACATCCACCAAACCATGTTTAACCCCGTCGTATGTTTTTTGCCTGTCCAAACACTTGAGTTTGTTACAGTTTGCCGGGTTTACTATCCATACGAACCCCGAAAAAAATCACTTTTTTTGTGTTTTGGTTCGTATGAATAGTAAACCCGGCAAATTGTAACAAGTCCCTGTGGTCCAAAGTCAGGATTCTCCGACCTTTGTTTTACTTGTATGTTTTTTTTTTATATTTTAGTTCATCTATCATGTTTATATTTTAGAGTTTGGTGTGGCGTCCATTTTCACTGAACTACTACATATTTGTTTAGGGACAAGATGAAGATCTTCTCGGGTGTGGG
>CM034359.1:24767256-24810087 GCA_019925275.1 Mytilus edulis | reverse complement strand
ATACAGGAGTCTTCAAAAGCTCATTTCTTTCGTCAAGTCTACAATAGGGCCCAAAGCCCATCATATGTTGATTCACTAAAAAAATTTTAAAAATGATAGGGGCACAATATGAAAAATACGCATAAGTGCACACCCTTTTAAATTTAAAAGGGGAAGACATTTTAAAATTTTCCCCTAGAGAGGAAAGATACTGCCCTTTCGAAAAAAGGGGGGAAAATTGGGGAAATGAACAACTTTTCTTAAATTAAAATTTAATAGATATACCTCAAAGCGAAAAATATTAAAAAATAAAATAAATGTTATATAAAAAATTTCACGAAACATTACCCGCTGATAAAAAAAATATCTCTTTTGGTAAAATAATAGCTCGGGCATTATTATTTAGACTGTCTTCCCCCTTTCATATCAGAGTGTCAAAAATACATGAAATATAAGAAATAGTGAACTTATATGATACATCATTTGTAACTTTTCAAATTTAGCATGATATGTTATCATGGAACCTTTCATTCTACCATGTAAAAATTTTTAATATTGTATGTAATGCCATGGGTCTTAACTATTTATTGTTAATGATTTTGTGCCAATAAAAATATTTGAATTTGTATTTGTTAAGCTGACTATGGGAAGGGGACTTTGTTTCCATTGTTGAAGGCTGTAAAATGAACTATATTTTGTTAATTTCTGGCTATGTTTGGTCCTTGTGGAGAGTTTGTCTCAATGGCAAACATACCACATCTTCTTTTTTTATATTTATAACTTGATCCTTAGAATGTCATACCTTGATCGTGATTACCGGGTCTGTCTCTTATGTATCCTCTTCTTCCCCCACCTCTACCTCTATAATTCATTCCTGAAAAAGAATTAGACATACATCATGTATAATGTGTTTATTTAAGTAGCCAATACATTAGGCAACAAAGGTTACCACAATTTTTTTTAAATAATTTAGCATGTTTACCTTTAAGGTTATCACAAGTGAGTCATGTTAGTTAGTCATGTTAGTATCATGATCAGATAAAACAGAAGATATGACATCCAAAAAAACATTAGAAGAGGTAAATTTTATTGCACTAGGTAAAAGACAAATAACATGTTTGACCCATTTGTTCATTCGTATATGAACATGATTAATGAATGAACATCACTGTCAGCACTGTCAGTGAGTGTCACATACATGACGTAAAGCAAATTATAACCCTTCATTGGCTAGTGCATCATCTTCAAACTGTAAGATATATATATATAATATATTTAGATGAGTTGTATTCAATATATTTTATATATATATATATCTTACAGTTTGAACTTGAAGATGATGAACTAGCCAATGAAGGGTTATAATTTGCTTTACGCTTATGTTTGAAAATCATATCATCCTGTTTTACACACATGCCTTTTAATGCAGAGTGAAATACTAGATCACTTATACAAGTATTCTCTGTGAAATCCCAACTAACAGTAAACACTGTAGTAGAAATCAGCAGACAAACTATGGGTATAATTTGGCACTGCTAATGTTCAGTATTCTGTAAAAATGGTCACACCACAACCATTATATTAATAGGCCATTAAATGTTTGTAAGACTGGTACATATGTCTGTATGTACTCACTATGTATTATGTTGTTCTTTAAGCATAGATTTGAAAATATTTTCAGCATGCTCAACCATAGTTGTCTGCTTTTGATCTGAAGAGTAGTCTCCCCTGGTACAACTCTTCAAACGGAAGTTTTTAATTTTTTGTTTTGCACACTTCCGGTTTGGAAAAACGTTTTTGATTATTATTTCGACTTGAATTTTAAAAACGTATCAGGTAAACTGTTCTTCTTTTTAAAAAGACATCGTGAAACCTATGAAATGTTAGGTCTTTCTTCTGAATCTTCTTCATGATCATGTTTCTTGTTCAACTGTTCAAATTTTCAAATGAAAACAAAAAATGTTACACATTAAAAGGTTTAGAAGAAATTGATAAATATTGCTGTGTTTACACCGAACAAGTTACTTTGATTATCTTACATTACTCTTTGACATTGTCATAATGTCATTTAGGGGCCTGGACTCCAAATTCTTAATTGACTAGGATTGTCAGTTTTCCTATCGAGGGTCAGTGATTTTCTCCGGTCACACTGGTTTCCTCAATCCTCCTCAATCTTGAGGCCTGTTGGCACGAATTGTCTCAATGTGCGGTTTTTCTCTCTGGTGCATTTTCCTCAACGTATTTTCTTCTCTGTGCTTTAAATTGGTATGCGCTGGTTAAGATTGGGATTGTGGGACAGTAGTATTAAATCTGCCCGTTCTGTCAATGTAATGTCCCACTGTTTGTAGTTTGGCCTTTGTCTCTTCTGTGTTCTCGCCGTCCAGTCTCGTCAGTATAGTAGCTAAATTCAAGTTTCTGACCCCGACCTCTTTGGATATTTGGTGTAACATATCTTCTCGTTTGTTTTCATAGCAGGGACATTCCAGAAGAAAATGTTGAGGCGTTTCAGGTGCTCCACAGTTGCAGGACTCTATGGCGTTGGTTTGGCCTACTCGGTTCTTGTAGTAATTGAGTTCTGTATAGCCAGTTCTTAGTTGGGCGAATATACTGAAATGTCTTTTAGTTGGGAAGTCATACATAATTGAGTGTTTTGTAGTTGGTATTTTTTCATATAGGTCCCTGCCTCTTTCAGATATTTCCCATCTTCTCTGCCATTTATTTCCTGTACTTTTATATGCTGCTTGTTTGACGTGCTGCGGTGCTATGACGTTATTTTCCGGTGGTAGTTCTTTTGCTTCCTCTGCCGCTGTTTTTGCAAGGATGTCAGCCTCATCATTCCCAGCTATGTTGGCATGTCCTGGTGTCCACGATATAATAACATTTAGTCCTTTTTGCCTAAGATGTTCAATATTTTCTTTTATTTCTCTTATTACGGAGATGTAGCTGTTTGGGGCCCAGTTCAGTGTAAGTAATCCCATGGTGCTTTGACTGTCAGAGAAAATTTTGATTTTTTGTATTGCATTGTAAATATTTTCTGTAATGCGGTATTCTAGGACCATGAGAATTGCTATGAGTTCTTCCAGAAGGATGGATCCTCTTTGTGCCACAGGTCTATGTAATCTTGCAGCAGGTTTAATGTGTTCAGCATAGATAATTGCTCCTGCTCCACAGGGTCCTGGGTTCCCTAAGCACGATCCATCTGTAAACGATAATTCTTGTTCTTGTGTGCAGTCTCCCATGAGTTGGTTAATGGTCCTCCACCAATAAAATCTGCCTGCCACTAAATAGCCTAAACATGCTAAACGCAGTACTTAAAAGTGACGTTAAAACACCAAAAAATCAAATCATAATGTCATTTACAATGTCAGAAAGTGAATATAACTTTTTTTAAATATATCAAGACACATTTTTTTACTGTACATAGTGTTAAATGTAACTGCAGGATGTTTTGGTGTGATGTGGCACTCTGCTGTGCCTTTCTTTACAGCAAATTGCCCTGCCTCTTTATGAAAAATGGTTGGCTCCATGCCACTTTTCCAATGTTTTTAACCCTCCTGCTGCCTGAGGGACACATGTTGGTGTGACGTCATATATCGAATGACATCATTGTTGGACATCTGATGTCTCAGACGTCGAGCTTTCAAATTTTCTGGCATAGGAAATGCAACCTTGAAAAAAAAACTGGCAGTAAGAGGGTTAAGAACACCCCACCATTTTTTTTTATCTCCCACATTTTGAGTTATTTCCCTTGGAACAAAAGTCAAAAGTTTAAGGACCGACATCTTATTGAATTTTATAATTTTTTAACAGTTTTGAAGTGGCAAAGTACAAATATGATTCATGATTGAATTTAATAGAGACAATATAGATTTGTACCTCTAGAAATTTAAAATGTTGTCAAATTAAAAGGGAACCTGTCAGGCGATCGTTTGAGTTATAATTTTATGATAACATTACCACTGATAATTTACGTAAACAATCCAATGTTTGTTTATTTCCTGTTTATACTATTCTGACAATCCAATGTTTGTTTATTTCCTGTTTATACTATATACAGCTATTCTGAGAGCGAGATGTTGGGTTGGTGTGAATATACAACTATTTTATTCTGTTGTTACATTGTACCTTAACTCTCTTGATTCGGGAGGGACATATGTGTCAACACCAACTGTGCCGGAGGGACACAAATGTCCATGTTTTAATTTAAGCAAGCTTCTCCTCTTGCTGTATCTTTTTCAAATAAAAGACAAAAGATTTTAAACAGGTTTATATTTTCTTCAATGGATCCGAAATGCAACTGTCATTTTGGCGTGAGGTCATATGTCGGATGACCTCATTGTTGTTCATCTGACGTCACAGACGTTGAGCGGTCATATTTTCTGGCACATGAAATGCGACTTGAAAAACAACTGTTAGCAAGAAGGTTCATAGAATTAAAGAATATTGCTGAATTAGTTTTGAATAGTTATATAATAATGTTGTGTTTAACATTGACTATGCGAAAATAGTAGCCAGGGTGAGAGACAATAGTGCACGACCCGAAGGGGAGTGCACTATTGTCTCAAACCCTGGCTACTATTTTCCATAATCAATGTTAAACACAACATTAATATCATTATTATACTGACTGTGTACTATTTTGAATAGTGACAATAGTGTATTTCAATATAAAAAATATGCCTTTTATGTAATCTTATCAACATATATTTGCTCTCTTAAAAAGACTTTGACTTTGTCTTTATAGCTGCAAGAAAGATTATCAAAGGGATTGATTCAATAGTATGTTTTGAGGTGAAATGATTGATTTTAACTCTGTATCTGAATATAAATCATTACTGACATACAATAGAATACTGGTTGGCCTGGTGCTAGAAGTTGTGTTAAACTTGCTATAAAAGAGGGACGGAAGATACCAAAGGGATAGTCAAACTCATAAATCTAAAACAAACTGACAACGCCATGGCTAAAAATGAAAAAGACAAACAGAAAAACAGGTTCCAGCGGTTTGCTCATTGTTGAAAGCTTAAACTCATGTTCACTTCAAGATGAAGAAGTACAATTAAAGCATTATGTCCTAGATTTGTCTCTGTATTATTTTGGATTTTTCTCAAGAAGGTGTACTCCAAACCTCTTCCATTTCATTTATTAACCTTCTTCACAGTACTCTATAACTTAAAAAAAAACCAAGTAATAGTAACAGTTAATGTCATTTATTACAATTTATCTGTAACAAATGACTATTTTGGTTTCAATAGCAGTAAACATATGTTAACAAATATAAAATAAAGTTTCAACAGAAACTACGGTATCTTAAAGTCTCTTAAATGTCCTTATAATTCAAGTAATATCTACTACAATGTATTTTCCATTATTGTTCAAATTCAATTATTGTAATAGTTGATATTAACAGTACAATTTGAAATATTCATCAATGGCATCATCTTCATTTGCTTTGGGGCACTTATTTGGTGGTCAGAATTCTCGACTGATTGGCAATAGTCCACCAAAACATCATCAGGTAGTCCCAAAAAGTCAATGATATCTGGATCATATGGTGCAGTTTCAACTGAAATAATTTAAATAAAGTCAGCTTTTGAGTGTGAACAAAGTACCAATACTATTAGGTAACAAATTATTCTAGTTGAACATAAAAAAAAGTTGCACAAATAGTTCTTGGCCATATTTACACATCCAGCGGTACCATCATTTGTACTATCAAAAACAAGTAAAAGCGTACTTTCATTTTTAAAATGTACTGAAGAATGTTGAGACATAAACAGTCAGAGATATAACTCTATAGCGTTATTACAGAAAATAACTTGCGTGTGTTATTAGAGATTTTCTTCCAAAAAATTTCTAAATCTGTAATAACATATGTTTGTTATTTGTAAAACTATTTCATTTATAGTGGGCTCTAGGGAACTCTTGAGACTTTGCGCAGAAACTAAATGCATAGCCTTGATAACTAATTTCTTAATTAAATTAATATATTTTTGATTAACCATGGTAAATCAATGAGACGAGGCTATTAAGGGATAAACTTAGCTGTAATAACAAGGCTTAGTTATTAAAGGAATGTAAGTTATTATATAAGACACTTTGGAATTACTGAGAAACTTGCGCAGAACCTCATTACATGCTCTGGTCATTATTTCTTACAATAAATTAAAATACATTGTAATTAAGCATGATCTATGTCTGAGCAAATCCTTTGAAGTGATATAGAGAAGCTGTGATAACACCCTTTAGTTATTACAGGCATATTTTTTCTGTGATAACATATAGGAGTTTTATGCAAAATGGCAAATTATGAACTGTTATATCTTTCAATAGTTAAGTATACATATAGACAAAAATAATATCAATAGAACTTTTACAAATTTTAACGAAATTAATGATGTATATTGTCCCTTTGAAACATGTAACATACGTATGTTATCACAGTTCTTTGATTTTTTAGTCTACAATAACAAATGTATGTTATTTTCCTGTAATAACCCTATAGAGTTATATCCCTGACTGATAAATGTATTTACATGTGTTAAATATGCAATTAATTCACCTGAATGCCATTTTGTTCATGAACTCCATTATATGTAACGGGACATGTAGGAGAGTGACTTTAAGGAAGATCTCATTGTTGAAGACTATGTGACAAACCTTTTGTCATTTATTTCATGTTGTTGACCCAAAATATATGTTGAATAGTTAATACTATTTCAATAGTACCTGAATACAAAAAAAAATACCTTGTCTCTTACTATTTCTAACAGCAGAAACAGTCTCTATTACTGGTAGAGGTATTGGCTGTTCATTCTCATCCGACGTGAAGGTAGAAACAGTCTTTTCCTGGGACAAGCTAACTGTAATAAAAAGAATTCAGTTTGTTTTTACACTATCTTGCATGTAAGGAGAACTATTTATATATTATATAGACTATATGTACAAAAGGACTTAGGAGCCATATGAAAAGTTGTCTTATCAGTATCTTTAAACAGTACAACCCAAGTTTAGTGGCAAATATTAGAATACAATTTTCGATGTGATTTTATTGTGCTATAATATTTGAGGGGAGTCAATGCAACAATGTAGTGTGCTATATTTCATGGTACCAACAAGACGATAAATACATGCATTTCTCCTAGGTTATTTTTTCTTTGCATTTCTTTGATTATTTTGTTTAATTTTATAGTTTACATGATTATACTTACTAGTTACACTCCTACTTTCTGTCTGTTGTAATGTGCCATAGGTACATTTACTTAATGCATCAGACATACTCTTTTTCTGTTTATCTGAAATGTATTTATAAAAAAACAATGAAAGCATTTATATGAGTTCAGAAAATGATTGACAGACAGTAAAATTAATTTATAAACATGCACAATAAAATAAAGAAATGTACAAGAATAGTCATTAGAATAAAGAATATATAAATATTGTACTCAGTCATTTCACACATTAAACCCAATACCTTTTTGAGATTTTACATACAAATTTTGGATAAACTCAATTATGATATTAAAAGCAGAAATATTCTTACAATATTGTTGTAATTCAATGTATATTTTTGTTATTATATGTACAAATGATGTACTGCATAAGATATATATATAGATATAATTTAATTTTGGATGTAACGCATCTTCTGATTGGCTGACGTTATTTTGTTATCAGCCCATAGACATAATTTAGTCATGTGACCGTGACGTCAACCTTTTTTCATGGTTTTCTACGGTTTGAAATGAAATTTAGAATTAAATTATAAGAAATGACTGTAATATACCACATTTTTTATGCTATTTCTTCATAGACAGAAAAAATATTAGTCATTCCTTAAATAACTGTAATAAAATTTTAGCAATTGCACAATGAATATTAAATATTTGTGTATAGCATTTACCTGAAGTATCATAACAATAGCTTGATAAAGATGCCTCATTTCTGTGTCCACTGATAGTCTTGATGTGACGGGATTGGAAGCCACTATAGTCCAGCAAGGTTATGCATGTTGACCAGATACAGTGGTTGGTGTATTCTCTAGATAATTTTGCTGACTTCGACAAATTCTTCATAAACACTTTTATGGTGTTCTGTCCAATTGGTTCATTTCTGAACCACATATCATCTTGTTCACTGAATGAATTCTTTGGATGCAAGAATAATCTATTGCTTGCATTATTGTGTTTCTTTAGATATTTTACAAAAGACTTAACAGGACATCTATCTGTGCCAGTAGCATACATCATTCCCCCTGAACCCTCTGGCTCATTTGTAGTACCTTGGTGGTTTTTTGTTAGTTCTGTTGTAAGTTTGCGGACATACATCTGCCCTTTTTGATCCGAGTCAACTTTAAATTCATCAACCTTCAATTGTGAGAGATTTTGTTGACCCCTTCTGCAGAAATATAAGATTGTCTCGAATATAGTTTTATTTAGAAGGCCCTGGGGAGTTGACGTGTTAAAAACTAGTGGGTGTTCATAAAGCATTCTCAAATCCTCTAGGGAGATAGCCTCATGGTGGGTAACAGTTCCTTTTCCCTCTTCTCTCGTTTTCCTGAGTAGGGAAGTAAAGTTGTCGTTCGCTCGGGTAAATTCGGGGTCGGTTATGATGTCAAAAAACCTGTCGTTCTCCTTCAGATATCTATTTATGCTCTGTCGTATGGCTAGAAGAGTATTTTTCTTGTAATATTCTTGACTTTTATTTCGGATGTTGGCATAAAAATCTTGCAATAAGTTTGCGATTTCATCTTTTGTGGCTTCCAAAATGTCAATTTCCATACTTCTTTCAACAATGAAATCTGACAAAACTTTAACAGCAAAATGTGTTTGTTGACCAGTTTTCTTGGACTTAAAGTTCTCTTTTCTAAATGTTGTAGGGTCGTCTTGACCAAACCGCGACATCTTGCTTGTTTTGTTTTTTTGCAGACGACAGTATAGTCATTAAGCGACTTTAATTAGTGGTTTATAACATCGTTATTTTAAGCGCACATATGATCAGGCTAATAAGTCCAGCCCACTTGTCTGTCAATGCGACTAAGCTCCACCTTCTCTCGTGAAATCAAACAATGATTGACGTTAAAATCAATAGTCATTTACAACAGCAAGACATACTATTTTCGCATAGTGCAGTTAACGCTATATATTTCTTTTAAAAACTATGCAAAAATAGAGTAATTTAACTATAGAAGGACATTCTTACAGGAAGTATAATAATACAAAATATCGACAACGTTTCAATAAATAAAAAAAAAATACAGATAGAAAAAAGATGAAATGCAGAATCTTTGAACATATCCTAAAACTATTTGTACAGTTATGACCTAAGGTAGCTTTGATTGGTATAAACATGCAAGATCCAAAAGGCATTGATATTATTTAAGCACTTGCTACAATTACATGTACATGTACGTTGAAAAAATAATATAAAAAATAGCCGTTTTGTTTTTCAGTAAGTCGAAATGACAGATGCAAGTGGAAGTAGTCCCTATGAACAAGGAGAGCTTGAGTCAACACCTGAGGGAGGTCAGGCTATGGAAGAGGATGAAGACAGTGTCAGTGAATTATCATTGTCTGTTCACTCTAAAGAGGCTCTAGACGAAGAGGAAAATGATCATGAGGAACAAAAGAAAGAAGATTCTGGCAGGTACATTGTACATGCTGTTACTGTTAGTGTTACAGTGAACAAAAAATGGTGGATGAATCCACAATATAAACAAATAAACTGTGGATTCATTATTCTAACAGAATTTTTTTTATCATGAACTGAGGGAAAACACATCTTTATGGATAATTGACTGTTTTAGTTTTGACAATATCTGCATGCAATTTTCAAACAAGCCTATACTTCATTGAACAATTTTAATTGTGTTAACCACAGTGTTTTCCCCAAAATTTTCATTTAGCATCCTGGTCAACAGGTGAAATTGAAATACCATCTTGTTTCTAAAAATTATAGCATCACATCCATAACACAATCTATAAGAAAACCACTTCAGAGAGCATCACATTATCATGATGCTAAAAGGCCCCAGGGGGAGAACACTGGACCATCAATATATTATTACTTTATAACATGTATTCCTAGATGTTAAAATAATTGATCATACACTAGTAACAATTGTAAAACTTTGTTCATTTAGAATTACCCTGTTGGCAATGTTGTATCCTTTTCCAAAACTTTTCAATACTTTCTACAATTCACAAATGATTATGTCAAGTTACAATGTATATACTGTTAACTATATGTCATGCTTGTTTGACAGTTGAATAAAATTTAGTCAACCAATGGTCAAACAGTTTGTTTTCAATTTTAAAGAAAAATTAAATAATTTTCTTCAAATTTACAGGGAAGACCTTGGTGGTGAAGACAGTGATGCATTAGATATCAAACCACCACAGACACATGCAGGTCGTAAGGAAAAAAGTCATAAACATAAACGTAAAGATGATCACAGGAAAAACAAGAACAAACATGACCCAGATCGTGATCGAGACAGAAGGAGGGTGAAAGAAAAAGAACGTATGTAATTGAAATATCTTTGCCATGATAAGATTGATTAGTTTCTATTGTTTCTTCCTTCTTCAATTCTTCACTACATATATTCTTCCAATTTTAAAAAAAATAATTACAATACCTGAAAGATAGTTCATGTATCCAAATTTCTACTCTAATCATGCTTATTAAGAAATCAAATATGTACTCCAGACGATACACATGGAACTCTAGAGATACAGTGGATTCATCATGTTTAATTATTTTCTTTGATTTGAAAATGGATATTTAATTTCTTAATTTTATTAAAAGTACACATTCAAGCCTATATATAGTATAGATATTGTTTTATTTAAGATGTTGAGAATATTTGCCTTTTAATAATAGATATATTGTTATGCCTTTTTTATGTGTATGGCTCTGATCTGGCTGTGGTTTAACATCTAAAATGTCTAAGAATTGAAATAGTTTAATTCACATTGATGATTTATGTCAACATTTATGAAACAATTATAAAAATCATTGTAATAATTCATTGGAATAAAAAAAAAAATATCTTATCATTCAAGCCTATAGATTTTTTTTACTTTGTTGGCCATTTAAATTTGCATCTCACTTTTAATGGATTATTTATCGGTAGAACTAGGAAACAGTGTGCATGGAAATAACCAACCAGGCAAGGGCTGAATAGCCAGTCAAGGTTGTTAAAAATTTCCATCGTCATGGAGATAATAAAAGAAAACAAAACAATAGAGCTAAAACATGTAAAAGAAAACAATTTGTACAGACTTATTTTAGTTGTTTTTTTTCAAATAAAAATGTTATTCAGCTATATATATTTAACTGGTCAAAATACAGGACTTTTGAATGACAAATTGAAAACTTTAACTCAGAAAAGTCAGACAAAAGCAATTCTAACTCTTTAAAAAAACTTTACTAAGGGGCTCTAAAAGGGAAAGCATTTCCTTACTGCTACTTTATATATTCTTCAATGTGAGTATGTGCCTTCAAATTAAGAATAAAGAATATTTCCTTTCAGGGTCCGTCATCTCACTAAAATCCACAGCAGAAAGACCACAATATGCAAGAGACAAACATGTTGCTAGCAAGAGAGACTCCTACCAGGATAAAATCAAGGAAAGAGAAAGAAGATTTAGAGATAAACAGACCTTGCAAAGTGAAGAAGAAAAAAGACTAAGATCTATCAAAGAAAGGTTTGTAAAATAGAAAAAAAGAATATGTGTATCATTCTTTGACCACAAAAAATCAGATCTCAACTTATCAGTTTACAATGTTTTACCTTCTTTTCTGACAATTTTTCTGGTTCATGATCAATATTCTGTTTTGTTCTTTCTTTTAGAATTTAGAACATTATGATAGTGAACTTGGAGTAACAATTACCAATTTTTATCATTTAGTTTATAAGGCATTTAAAGGGTGGGTGTGGGGACTAGAATGAAATTTGAAAAAATGACATGACAAGAGTTTTGATTAAAAAAAGTAAGGATGATAAACTTGAAAAAATGAAAAGGCACAATAGGAAAACATTTTTATTCTACCCCCCTAAAATTCAAATGGTAGCTCCCTTATCTTTTGTTCTATCCAAAGGGTTTTTAAACCAAAGACTTTTTCCATAAAAGATCCTAGCAAATAACAACCAATTGGCACAAAATTATTCAGGCTGTTTGCAGAATGATATGGAAAGTTAAAATGCCTGCTAAAATGTTGATGTTGATGGAGGAAAAAAAGAATCAGAAGTCACCAAAAATATTTTTTTTTAAATACTGTAAGTTGAAGAAAATCAACAATTCAATAAATTATAAATTGAGGGGGAAAATGTTGTTTACTTGAAAATACACATTATAATAGATATCATTTTTGGTTTGTTTGAGTTCTTGATTTGATTTCTAAATATTGTTATTTCCAGAGAGAGATTAGAACTAAAAGAAAGGGAACGAGAAAGAGACAAACGACTGAGAGAAGATAGAGAGAGGAAAGAAATGGAAAGAAGAAAGAAAAGAGAAGAAGAAAAATACAGAGAGGCACAGGCTAGATTAGAAGGTATTATGTTTAATTTGAGTGCTATTCATTTAAGATATAAAATATGTGTGTATTTTTGTGTTTATCTAACATGTCTAAGAAACATCATTATTATTTATATGCCTAATCATCAAGATTATGAATGACTTATAATTTTGCACTCTAATTAAAATGTACTTCTGTTTTAATTAATTTACATATATTATTAAGTACATCCCCACACTAGCAGGACTAGTAGTGTGAACGATATAACATAATTACAATTAAATTGTCAAACCATTTGCCCAACAAATATCCTGTATAGGGTTGAGATCTCATAAACATGTTTAACCCCGCCGCATTTTTGCACCTGTCCAAAGTCAAGAGCCTCTGGCCTTTTTATTAGTCTTGTATTATTTTAGTTTCTTTTGTACAATTTGGAAATTAGTATGGCGTTCATAATCACTGAACTTGTATTTGTTTAGGGGGCCAGCTGAAGGACGCCTCCGGGTGCGGGAATTTCTCGCTACATTGAAGACCTGTAGGTGACCTTCTGCTGTTGTTTTTTCTATGGTCGGGTTGTTGTCTCTTTGACACATTTCCCAATTTCCATTCTCAATTTTATTGTCACATTTTTTGGAGAGACAACTATACAGAATTCATTTTTGTCAGCAGCTTGACAGTATGAGTTGTAACTTGTGAGCAATGTTTGGATCTGTCAGATACCTAATTCCTGTTATCCATTAAGGAGGTACCCAACACTTTCACTAAAATTAATTTGGCTCGTTTAATTTTCATAAAATTTTGTCAAAGTATTTACTTTGACCCTTTAACAAAAATATTAAAATGTAAAAAATTTTGAACCAACCATTTTGTCAGAAAAATTACACTGGTTATATAGCAATTTGACAAACACCAATTTTGATCATTGAGAAGCTTAATATTCTTTTTACAACACAACGCAGTTAAAACGTTTTGCTGACTTTACAGAGTTATCTCCCTGTAGTGTTAGGTTCCACCTTAATTAGAAATTATAAGTTGCGATATGTGGAGCCCTACAACACTTGTATTCTTGTTTTTGGGTAAAGATTGCATGAAATGCATTCAAAACCCTATTTTACTGACTTGATCGCTTAATCTTCCAAGGCTTATCACTACCTTTTTGATACACAAAATTTAGTGCATTGATAATATAGAGAATAATACATGGCAAAATCTGTATCATATGTCGTATCATCCTGAGACATCAATATCAGCCCAAGGGCCTTTAGGCCCGAGGGATGATATTGGTCGAGGGTGATACGGCATGTGATACGGATTTTGCCATGTATTATACACTTTATCATATATTTCAACAGAAGAGTATTATATTATATGAACTGTTTTCTGATCCATAGCACTGGGTTACCTTCAGTTCTACTTTTGTCTTGTTTCAAAGGCCTTAAAAGAACTGCTCAATTACTTATCCGAAGCACCTGGGTTACCTTACAATTTGCGTGCTGTTGTTTTAAAAATATTTTGTTTATTATTCAATTGTATTAATTTGTGTGTTTTGTATTTTTCACAGTTGCATTTAGTGTGCCAAAAAATGTGAAAACTTGACGTTCGTGACGTCACAAACAATATGAAAACTCGACGTTCGTGACGTCACATACCAAACAATGACGTCATTCAAAAAATTTACCTATTTTGAGGAAAATTTTTCTTAAGCAAAAAAAAAACCAAAACTGACTTTATGTAAAAAAAAAAAAAAAAAAAAAAAAAAAGTAGGGGTGTGATAAAGGGTATGCGATAAAGGGTGCGCATCAAAGTTGCGCGATATGGATTAAACAGCAGGCTATTTATCACATATGCAAAACTACTGTATTTACTACTAAACATATGATAAAACATTCTATACATCCTATCCATGAAAATTTACAGAAATTTATCATGTTTATCAATGTAAATATATGCTCAGATATTTAAGTCACAAACCAATGTTACACCTGTCAAGAAAATTACATAACTTTTGCATGGTGCTGGAATCTTAGATCTTTCTAAAAGTATAAATGATGTCTTTTAATAGTCATCTTTAAAAATTGAAGTTGTCTTCCATTGTCCAGAATTGTAGTTGAATGCTTTTATTGACAATGCAATATTTAATTTTGCTTCCCACTGATGAATTAACTCAATCTTTGGAATTCCCCTTCAGTGTTTACAAGCACTTTGATTACTTTTATGTGCACACAGTAGGCACAGGAGGATTAAGTGTTACCTCTGTCTGTCTGTTTTGCTGTATTAAGGTGGTACCTAACATTACAGGGAGATAACTATGTAAAGTCAGCTAGACATTTTAATTACGTTGTGTTGTAAAATGAATATTAAGCTTCTCAATGATCAAAATTGGTGTTTGTCAAATTGTATATAACCAGCATGACCAGTGTAATTTTTCTGACAAAACGCTTGGTTCAAAAAAAATTATATTTTTGTCAAAGGGTCAAAGTAAATACTTTGTCAAAATTTTATGAAAATTAAATGAGCCAAATTAATTTTAGTGAAAGTGTTAGGTACCACCTTAAGTGTTACCTCTGTCTGTCTGTTTTTCTGTATTAAATTTGTCCATCAGTCCCATTTTTGTTTGTTTGGAACTTCATCAGTGGCATTCGTGTCTCAGACACATTGTTCTTTTATTTACTTAGATATTTTCTCTATTGTAGCATATCGTTCAGATAAAGACAGAAATGAAAGAAAATCAGACAAATTATCAAGTCAACATAGAAGTAGAAGTAGAGACCCAAATCGGAGAGATGATAGGGGGAGGGAAGAAAGATCTCGTCATAAACATAAGTCACCTCAAATGTCTCAACAGAAAGGTAACTGACAGTATGGGGTTAACCCTACAGGGAGATAACTCTGTAAAAATCAGTAGAATGTTTTAATCACATTTTATTGTTAAGAAAATATTAAGCTTCTCAATGATCAAAATTAGGGTTTGTCAAACTAATATACATGTATATATTTATATCCAATGAGTTTTTTCCAATTATTGAGGGTTAAAGTTTATTGAAATTGTTTTATTTTTGTCAAAGGGTCAAAGTTAATATTTTTTTCAAAGTTTGGTGGATATTAAAAGAGCCAAAATAATTTTCATCAATGTGTTTTGTACCACCTTAAGGAAATAATAAGTATACAACTTCTACAATAATGGTTAATTGACTAGATTATTTGCATAGTTTACGTTATTACATGTAACAGGGGTTGAAAACTAATTATTTAGTCCCTTGAATGTGGTTTCGATAAAATGGCTGTTTCAGTCAGCTTCACATCTTTTTCTACTATAGTTTATGGGTTGTTCTTTATTTTTTAGAAAGAAGACAACCAGAGAAGAGAGAAGTCCAAGAAGAAGAATCGCCTAAGAAAGAGACAGATTTATCATCAAAACCTGAGAAGAAAGAGACAACTGAAGAAGAAGTAGAAGAGGAGGAAGAGGGAGAAGGAGGCACTGAAGAAGAATCAGAAGAAGAAACAGATTCAGACTCAGAGTCTGATTCTGAATCAGGTAAACGTTTCTTTTATAAAAAAAAAATTAGAATAGGAGACACATACAAATTTCATAATTTTATATTTACAGATTTTGAAATAAAACATGGACTTTGGATTCATAATTATTAGTTGGATACCAATTTTGATTACTTTTATGGGTATGAGTACCCCTGTGAAACACAAATTTAAATGTTCAATGGAGTAAAAAATGTTCTATCTGCATATCTATGCATTCTTCGGCAAAACCATAATTTAAAATATCAACGAAAACAAATGGATCCACAGTATAAAGGAAATTCAGAATAGGAGTCTGATTTAGACTTGAATTCTTAAATTTGAACCTGAAAGTTGAAAAGTTTTAACACAAAACATTGGCAGTAATTGTGTTGTGATATATCACTAGTATCATTCCTTATCAAATCAATTATTGTATGCCATATAAGAATATAACTGCACGAGGAAGATGTTATTTTCTTAAGATGTCTCATAAACTATTATTTAATTTCAATATATATTATATATCACAGGAAAATAATTTAATCAGGGATCTCCATGACCTGTTTAAAGATGGCGCCCCACCATCGTTCAAATGTCTTGCACCATCGTCAAATGACCTGCGCCATCGTTAAATTGTCTTCTGCCATTGTTCAAAACTGTTATCGTTTTTATAGCCCGACGCCATTTTTTTTAGCAATTATAATCAAATGCATGTAATTGCATAACCCTCAGGCTTTTTTTATATTATAATCCAATACAGTTCTAAAGCCTGAGGGATATCCAGATTAAGATCGCTAATCACTTGTACCTGAGCTAGTACAGGTAGATCAACAAACCAGACAGGAGAATACTATCTGAAGATAGACGATTCATTTGTCGAATTATTCAACTAAGTTTCCGCAAATGCTATGATAATTTAGATTAAATAAATAAATTAATAATCCAGTTACAAAGAAAACAGTTTAAGTAGTCGAACACATGCGTTTATTTTGACTTACGCAATCAGCATCCCCCTTTTGTGAGAAGTACAAAATAAGACGTAAAACAGTAATTATTATTTCATCGCAAATAACTCGAGTACTACTGTATTGGAACGATAATATAGAATAACTTTAAAAGTTAAAAAGTAAAAACTTTTATTTCCTGTAAAGAAATATCGTATCGTAATTCTGAATTCATTTCGTAGTTTACAATCAAATTGATACATCCGTGTTTCCGGTTTCTATTCAGACTCGAAAGATGCATGTTGCATAGCATCAATTTGCTACAAAAAGTCATTAAAAACCTTTTCATTTGTTAACATTTGCTTTACAAATCTCTTCAACCTTTTACATAACCCGTACGAATCGTTTTGTTGTTGCTGCAAATCAGCCATACCGGTAATGGGTTCATGACTTCTGAATTTGACAAGTGTCCGTGAAAAATAAGCTCTACATGATTTTTAACCTCCATAACAATTACCAAATATAGCAAGAAAACTACATGGGGACCTTCATGACAGCTTTTGGTCATTCTTGACTAAAGGGGTGGGAGGGGGGGGGGGGGCATGAAGGCTTGGCCTTTGAAGGTTACAAATGGCAGTTATTGAAAATACTTATACTTCTATTTACAATGAAAATTCAAATAAATATAATTTAAATAAGCAATGAATTAGCATGTTCATCAATCCTTATGTGGAGGGATGTTATACTGTCGATCGCGCTACACTGTACGGAGTACACATGGTTTGTGATGGTGAAAGTTCCTCCATTGTTCAATTTTCATCCATGGAGATCCCAGTTAATGTTTCTTATTTTTATTATTTATTAATTTTAACAATATATATATATGATGTTAACTTCTGTTTTAGATTAATGAATTGTGAAAGGAGTAGGGGCAATAAGGCCCCTATTTGGCCTAAAAATTGCTGCAAATTTAAAAGTTATCATATACATATTCCTCAATTACTGAAAACTTGACTTATTCAGAAAAACAATACAAATGTGACATTATACAAGTTACCATGGCAACAAATCATGACTAAATTTGCATATTTTTTTTAAATTATATGATTTTCCTTGTTATTCATCAAACTTTTAGTGTTTTTGATTGAAAAAGTATGTGCGCACCCAAGAAACAAGATTATGTCAATAGTTATAATAAAGCTTCTGTTAAATTATTTTGTTGTTTCTTGGCTGCGCATGATGTTTCCACAACGGAAATAAAGATAGAAAACTGCATAAATTCTGTATTTTTCATCGTTTTTGTGAAAAAAGTACACATTATGACGTAATTCACTGTAATTGTGACGTCATCAGATAAAAATCTTGCTGTTTTTCATTTATATTTCTTGACCCTATATATTTCTAAACGCTATGTGCCAATTTGAAATAGTTATCAAACATTTTATTTTCTTGGGCCAAAACCAGGCCTTAATGCCCCTACTCCTTTTTTAAAGTATTAAAAACGTTTGTGACACGTACATGAAGAAAAAACATTGATTAAAAAGGTGGGCTGGGCAAAGGCTAAATTTGTATTTTTATTCGGTATAAGTTGAAAAATAGAACATAATGTGATGGTTCATATTGTAGCTTATATAATATCTGTATTTGTATTAATTAAGCACCTTCTGTAAATATTCTGTGTCATATTGAATTTTTGATAATGGATGAATTATGATAACTTCATAATTTATTTATATGTTTACAGAAAGTGACAGTGATAGTGAAAGTGAAAGTGAGGCTAGCAAACAAAGTGAGAAGGAAGAAGAAGAAGAAGTTCCACATTTAGGTTAGCATATAATATCAACAAGTTATATAACATTGTCAATAAAATCATTATCATATTAAAAAAAAATTCAATGTATGAAATTCATTAAAATGATTTTTTATCATGTTTATTGTCTTAGTCCTTTACAATTTAGTAACAGATACTAAATTAAGTATGGGAACTTTAACGAGGGCTATTCCAGAAAGAAATGTATGGGGGGGTTGGAAGGCAGTTTTTGTCAGCACCCGCCACCCAGACAATTATAATTGAGAATTATAGTGCATTATAGTGTGAAAAGTTGCTCTAATACCCATCACCCATGTATTATTAATACAATGTGCCTTCCAAGTTCCACCCCCCCCCCTACATTTTTTTCTGGAATAGCCCTGAGGTCTTTTATTTAATTGAAACATGTATTATTTAATGTACAATTTATTTCTAAAAGTGTAAGTAGAATTTCATATCCAGAAAATTGATTTGCTGATATTCAATAGCAAATTTTTCAAAATTGCATATTTTATCATGTTGGATCACTTTGATAATTGGACATATGGTTGTTAGTCCAAAGTATTGTGGATTTCAATTGTTCTCTCTAGGTACTCTCTGGCCTCTTCCACCAATTTAAGGTGGTACCTAACACTACAGGGAGATAACTCTGTAAAATCAACAGAACGTTTTAATGACGTTGTGTTCTTAAGGGTATATTAAGCTTCTCAATGATCAAAATAAGTGTTTGCCAAACTGCTATATAACCAGTGTAATTTTTCTGATTAAACGCTTGGTTCAAATTTTTTGAAATTTTTATATTTTTGTCAAAGGGTCAAAGTAAATACTTTGTTAAAATTTAAAGAAAATTAAACGAACCAAATTAATTTTAGTTAAGGTGTTTGGTACCACCTTAAAATTGCCAAGAGTGTTGAAAGTGGCATTAAACACCAACAATCATTTATCAGCAGTGTGATTACTTTAAATTTCATTTATCAGCAGTGTGATTACTGTAAATTCACAAATTATTGAAATGTTTTTATTACTGCGAAAAATAAGACAGGGTTATAATCCCAATAATTTAAACTCGCGTTATGAAATTTTTTAAATGAATTAAATAAGATCTTTCTCAATATTTGCAAAAATAAAAATCACGTTTTAGTCTTAAACTGTTACAGTGAGTTGACTATGGGTGTTACTGTAAAACTTTACCTATAGCTCAACCTGTTTTTAAAATTGACAACACAATAGGGACATTTAAATTGACCAGTTGGTATTGGTAGATTTAAATCTACCTTGATGCTACCTGTAAAAAAATGTATTCACCTAACCCAAAGTTTCAGCATGCTTTTTTCCTGAACTTTTTCTTACCTAGGATTATTCTATTGAGAGATTTTTATTTTACTGTCATTCAAAATATTAGGAGTGATCAAGCCAAACAAGAATGACTATATCATATATGTTATTTTCTTGCAGTTTATTTAAAATTGCATGGCCTAAAATGCACTACATTTCATCTTAATGTTTGCATAGCCACTACTAGCAGTGTTTAATACCCTAAATAATCCAGTCGTAATATTTCACTCACTTTATGAAACATCAAAATCATATTTGAATAAACAATTTCATTTATTTTTTTACACTAATATTTGACATCTCATCCAGAATTCAAAAGTTTTTAAATAATTCCCAATTTTATTCATTTTTCACTACTTCACAAGATTTTTTTTCTAAATCCATAGTATAAATTCTGATTAACTTCTCATGATATACATCCTAATTTAACAGGTGCAGAATCTATACATAATTCAGAATCTTGTAATTTTTTTTTATCATTTCCATTACTATATTCCAAATAGTTATCCTCACTTTACAAATATTTTGTAATATCTTATTTATATTTTTCCTATATATCACTTGATTTTTCTATATCCACAGTAAACATTTTATTTCATTTCTTATTATAAATTTCCAAAAAAAAAGTTCAGGAAAAAAGCATGCTGAAACTTTGGGTTAGGTGAATAAAAATCTTTACAGGTAGCATCAAGGTAGATTTAAATCTAACAATACCAACTGGTCAATTTAAATGTCCCTATTGTGTTGTCAATTTTAAAAACAGGTTGAGCTATAGGTAAAGTTTTACAGTAATACCTATAGTCAACTCACTGTAAATGACAAAATAGCAATAATAAATGCAAACAATAATTTCTGAATTTACAGTTATACTTGAAATTTTTCCTTCAGAAAAAGTGAAATCTAAGTTCGATGACCATTCTGATGTTGAGAGTGAGACCCACTCAGTCCACATGAGTGACCAGGAAGATGACCAGTATTATTTAGAAGCCACTCCCCCTGACTCGCCTGTAGAGTTATTGCCTGACCTACCTCCATATTTCCCAGCAATACAAGGATGTAGGAATGTAGAGGAGTTCCAATGTCTTAATAGGATTGAGGAAGGAGCATATGGTGTGGTGTATAGAGCTAAAGATAAAAAGACAGGTAATAAAGGGTACCAGTTGACCTGTTTTAAAGGGGATTTAACAAAGAGATAGGTATTAAAGGATTAGAGAACAGAATAAAAATGCAAAAGATAAGAAACTGTAAATGATGATCATAATACAATCCCCCATTCCCAACTCAACTTGCACCTTGCACCCCTTTTGTCCGCCTTTTGAAAATTTTATGATCTATTCATGTGCACAGACTTAAAACTGTGGCATCTATTGAGCCATAAACACATTGGAAGGCTGTTAGATTAAAAGAGACTTGAAATGTGTAGCCAAAACTCTGTAAGGTCTAATTATACTAAAGTTATTAATTTATTACGTTTACAAAGAAAAATAAGTTTAATTCTGTTACAGATGACATTGTTGCATTGAAGAGATTAAAGATGGAGAAAGAAAAAGAAGGTTTTCCAATCACATCACTGAGAGAAATTAACACACTACTAAAAGCTCAACATGTAAACATAGTGACAGTAAGGGTAAGTAAAAGATAAAACAATTATGGAGGATTGTTTCAGTGGTCATTCTTTAAACTATATTCGTTACAAGTACATGTTTAATTGAATGTGAACCCTGTTTTGTACTCATTTGTAGTTTTCTCTAGTAAGATGGCACAATTTTTAAGTCTTTAAAATTGAAAAATCTTTTTTATAATATTTCTACATAGTTTTCTGTCAGCCAATTTTTTATGCCCCACCTACGATAGTAGAGAGGCATTATGTTTTCTGGTCTGTACGTCCATTCGTCTGTCTGTTTGTTCGTCCGTCCATTCATCTGTTTGTCCTGCTTTAGGTTAAAGTTTTTGGTCAAGGTAGTTTTTGATGAAGTTGAAATCCAATCAACTTGAAACTTAGTATACATGTTCCCTATGATATGATCTTTCTAATTTTAATGCCAAACTAAAGTTTTGACCACAATTTTACGGTCCACTGAACATAGAAAATGATAGTGCAAAGTTCAGGTCAAAGTTTTTGGTCAAGGTAGTTTTTGATGAAGTTGAAGTCCAATCAACTTGAAACTTAGTATACATGTTCCCTATGATATGATCTTTCTAATTTAAATACCAAATAAGAGTTTTTACCCCAATTTCGCAGTCCACTAAACACAGAAAATAATAGTGCGAGTGGGACATCCATGTACTATGGACACATTCTTGTTTATGATTTATATTCACGTTATTTTTCTGTTCTTGAAAGTCATTGAAATATAATGAAAATAAGTTGGTGTATTATGCTCTTCAAAGTTATTTGCTGATTGAATCATTCCTTTTTAATTGCTTAGCTTAGTGAGCCAGAAATCTGTGATCTTTTTTTTTTTAACTTTAAAAACAACCTTTATTTAGTGAATAACTTATAATCAAAATCCCATTAAATAGGGTAATTTTGAGCAGCAGAAAGAAAGAAAATATGAACTTAACAAAATGTTGACATGATTTATTGAATGTCATTTACATATTTTATCAGAAGAAAGTAGTATTTTTTCAACTATTGCAGCACTTTTCTAACTATTGCAGTTAATGAGCATGTGATATTAAAGGTTTGTTTAAACTGAGATGATTTTGTTCTTAATTCATTATTATAAAATTCAGGAGATTGTGGTTGGTAGTAATATGGACAAGATTTATATAGTAATGGACTACGTGGAACACGACCTGAAGAGTTTAATGGAGACAATGAAACAGCCTTTCTTAGTCGGTTAGTATCTAAAAATAGACTGAAACAACCTTTCTTAGTAGGTTAGTATCTAGAAATAGACTGAAACAACCTTTCTTAGTAGGTTAGTATCTAGAAATAGACTGAAACAACCTTTCTTTGTTGGTTAGTATCTAGAAATAGACTGAAACAACCTTTCTTAGTTGGTTAGTATCTAGAAATAGACTGAAACAACCTTTCTTAGTAGGTTAGTATCTAGAAATAGACTGAAACAATCTGTCTTAGTCGGTTAGTATCTAGAAATAGACCTGATATTTATTAAGTAAAACAAACATACATTTAACATTAGACTTATATAACTTCTGAACTTATACTGATACATAGACTCGGACTTCTCTTGAACTGAATTTTAATGTGCGTATTGTTATGCGTTTACTTTTCTGCATTAGCTAGAGGTATAGGGGAGGGTTGAGATCTCACACACATGTTTAACCCCGCCGCATTTTTGCGCCTGTCCCAAGTCAGGAGCCTCTGGCCTTTGTTAGTCTTGTATCATTTTAACTTTTAGTTTATTGTGTACAATTTGGATTGGTGTTCATTATCACTGAACCAGTATATATTTGTTTAGGGGCCAGCTGAAGGACGCCTCTGGGTGCGAGAATTTCTCATTGCATTGAAGACCTGTTGGTGACCTTCTGCTGTTGTCTGCTCTATGGTCGGGTTGTTGTCTCTTTGGCACATTCCCCATTTCCATTCTCAATTTTATTGTAAGATGAATTCTACGGCAACAGTGTTTATATGTTAGTTCATTTTGATTTGATAACATTACCAATTTCAATAAAATTGAGAATGGAAATGGGGAATGTCTCAAAGAGACAACAGCCTGACCATAAAACAGACAATAGACCTAGTATTTATTTAGTAAAACAAACATACATAAGACATAAGATTTACACGAACCTATCTAGATCTTCTGACTATATACTAATGTATGCATTGTAAGATGAGTTAGTTGTTATTAATTTCAATGGCAATGAAGATACACTTATATTAGATCAGGCAATGAAATATCCATGAAAAAAAATGTCCCTCCTAAAAAAATTGATACACATGAAAATAAATGAAACCACAGTTCATTGATCAAAAGTTTGATTACATTCTTAATTTCAACAACTCTCAACTAGTTATTTTGTAATAAGCAATAAACCAGGTTACATGTTTCTGCATCTGCACGCTTGTGTTACAGGTAAATCAGAGAACCTTAAAGTATGTTATTGTTATGAAGTTAAATTTTTAAAGTGTGCAAATATCTGTTTATAAAAGTGTGCATATATCTGTGTATAAAAGTGTGCATATATCTGTGTATAAATGTGTGCATATATCTGTGTATAAAAGTGTGCATATATATATCTATGTATAATCATGGTCATTTAAGTGTTTGTTATTTTTTCCAGGTGAGGTTAAAACATTACTGAAGCAGTTGTTGCTAGGTGTTGCTCATCTCCATGACAACTGGATAATACACAGAGATTTGAAAACATCCAATTTATTACTGAGTCACAAGGGCGTACTTAAAGTGAGTGAATATTATTTAAATCAATTTGTTTGATAGATATAACTGTCTGTTCAATTTTCAATGAATTTAATAAACAACCTTCTAAAATATATAAAGTTATATTATGGCATCAAATTAAGGTAATCAGTTTTATCATGTTTAATTACATGTTATAATGTTCATATTAACTAAATACAACTTTTTATACGACCGCAAAAATTTTAATTTTTTGGTCGTATATTGCTATCACGTTGGCGTCGTCGTCTGCGTCGTCGTCGTCGTCCGAATACTTTTAGTTTTCGCACTCTAACTTTAGTTAAAGTGAATAGAAATCTATGAAATTTTAACACAAGGTTTATGACCACAAAAGGAAGGTTGGGATTGATTTTGGGAGTTTTGGTCCCATCATTTTAGGAATTAGGGGCCAAAAAGGGCCCAAATAAGCATTTTCTTGGTTTTCGCACTATAACTTTAGTTTAAGTGAATAGAAATCTATGAAATTTTGACACAAGGTTTATGACCACAAAAGGAAGGTTGGGATTGATTTTGGGAGTTTTGTTTCCAACAGTTTAGGAATTAAGGGCCAAAAAAGGGCCCAAATAAGCATTATTCTTGGTTTTCGCACAATAACTTTAGTATAAGTAAATAGAAATCAATGAAATTTTAACACAAGGTTTATGACCACAAAAGGAAGATTGGGATTGATTTTTGGAGTTGAGGTCACAACAGTTTATGAATTAGGGGCCAAAAAGGGGCCCAAATAAGCATTATGTTTGGTTTTTGCACCATAACTTTAGTATGAGTAAATAGAAATCTATGAAATTTAAACACAAGGTTTATGACCATAAAAGGAAGGTTGGGTTTGATTTTGGGAGTTTTGGTCCTAACAGTTTAGGAATAAGGGGCCCAAAGGGTCCAAAATTGAACTTTGTGTGATTTCATCAAAAATTGAATAATTGGGGTTCTTTGATATGCCGAATCTAACTATGTATGTAGATTCTTAATTTTTGGTCCCGTTTTCAAATTGGTCTACATTAAGGTCCAAAGGGTCCAAAATTAAACTTAGTTTGATTTTAACAAAAATTGAATTCTTGGGGTTCTTTGATATGCTGAATTTAAAAATGTACTTAGATTTTTAATTATTGGCCTAGTTTTCAAGTTAGTCCAAATGGGGGGTCCAAAATTAAACTTTGTTTGTTTTCATCAAAAATTGAATAAATGGGTTCTTTGATATGCCAAATCTAACTGTGTATGTAGATTCTTAATTTTTGGTCCAGTTTTCAAATTGGTCTACATTAGGCCACGGTTTTTTTATTTGTTGGTTTACGGATCCGCCGACCCGATTTTGCCGATTTTCAGAATAAAAATAAAATTGACTTTTCATGCTTTTTTATTCCCGCCGACCCTTATCAATGCAGTATCCCTGAAAAATAATTAAAATTTTCTTTTTTTATAACATGAAATGCATTAATCATTAACAAAGTTGATGACACTTTCTGTTGTGAGAAATAAAACTTCCAATTTATGTTTCTAAAAATAGACAAATCAATTATAACTGACCTTGAAATGTCTTTTCCGCAAAAAATTTTGCGGAACGAAATCTGTGTTGAAAACCTATTACAAAATAAGTTTGTTTCCCTTATTTGTCATCAGTCCGTAAGATGCATCATCTCAGAGAAATAGACTTGTCCAAATGTTGACAGGTGGAATACACCAATAAAAGTAGAAAACTGAATATTAACAAATCATTTGAAATTTTCTTGTTTCATATTATCAATCATTGGGATAGAAACCGGATTGCATGACAACTGATTAACCCGATATTGTCGTTTTTCCAGTGGACGAGTCTATTACGTTTTTCGACACGTGTGTTGCAACTCATTTTTGTACGACGTTTTTACATTTTTTTTCTTTATCAGCTTTTGTGACTGAAGATCATTATTTACCAAGTTTTCTGGAAATGATTGAGAGCTACGGGAATCTGTTTTTCTTGTTTGTGAAATGACGATTTAATTTCGTCTTTGTCCGTGCAACCCCCCCTTTTTTTTACAGGAAGTTATTAAACGATGTCATGCGATGTTCATGATCACTGATCAATAATATTTCATCGAAATAAATGTTAAGAAATGATGACAAAACAGCAAATAAGACACATTTTGTTAAGTAAGGTGAAATATGCATATTTTTCTGTTTTGAAAGATATTTTTTTTTCTTTTTTTTCCCGACCGACCGACCCGACTTTTTTATGAGAAAAATCCGTAAACCAACTAATTAAAAAAACGTGGCCTTAAGGTCCAAAGGGTCCAAAATTAAACTAAGTTTGATTTTAACAAAAATTAAATTCTTGTGCTTATTTGATATGCTTTATCTAAATATGTACTTAGTTGTACCTGGTTTACTAATGTTAGTAATTAACTTATTATAGATACCAGGATTAAAATTGTGTATGCCAGACATGCATTTCGTCTACCAAAAAACTCATCAGTGACGCTTGATAAAAAGTTTTATATTTTAAAAAATATAGATTGTGACATCAGAAAACCAGTATTACCTAGCTTGGTAAATATATATATGTATTAAAATACAAATTAATGTGGTGTTAAAGTATTTATAAATCTATTTGTGTTTCAGATAGGAGATTTTGGTTTAGCAAGAGAGTATGGAGAACCATTAAAACATTACACACCTGTTGTAGTAACACTGTGGTATAGAGCTCCTGAACTCTTACTTGGCATTAAGGTAAATAAAAATAAGACAGTACACCCTAATTTAAGCACCCCATGTGATTTCATCTTATTTTTTATATCTATCACATAAAATTCATTGTTATACGACCGCAAATTTTGAAAAAATTTTCGTCGTATATTGCTATCACGTTGGCGTCTGCGTCGTCGTCGTCGTCGTCGTCGTCGTCCGGCGTCCGAATACTTTTAGTTTTCGCACTCTAACTTTAGTAAAAGTGAATGGAAATCTATGAAATTTTAACACAAGGTTTATGACCACAAAAGGAAGGTTGGTATTGATTTTGGGAGTTTTGGTCCCAACATTTTAGGAATTAGGGGCCAAAAAGGGCCCTAATAAGCATTTTCTTGGTTTTCGCACTATAACTTTAGTTTAAGTTAATAGAAATCTATGAAATTTTGACACAAGGTTTATGACCACAAAAGAACGGTTGGGATTGATTTTGGGAGTTTTGGTCTCAACAGTTTAGGAATTAGGGGCCAAAAAAGGGCCCAAATAAGCATTATTCTTGGTTTTCGCACAATAACATTAGTTTAAGTAAATAGAAATCAATGAAATTTAAACACAATGTTAATGACTACAAAAGGAAGGTTGGTATTGATTTTGGGAGTTTAGGTCCCAACAGTTTAGGAATTAGGGGCCAAAAAGGGACCCAAATAAGCATTTTTCTTGGTTTTCGCACCATAACGTTAGTATAAGTAAATAGAAATCTATGAAATTTAAACACAAGGTTTATGACCATAAAAGAAAGGTTGGGTTTGATTTTGGGAGTTTTGGTCCCAACATAATAAGGGGCCCAAAGGGTCCAAAATTAAACTTTTGTTTGATTTCATCAAAATTGAATAATTGGGGTTCTTTGATATGCTGAATCTAACTGTCATGACTGTGTATGTAGATTCTTAACTTTTGGTCCCGTTTTCAAATTGGTCTACATTAAGGTCCAAAGGGTCCAAAATTAAACTTAGTTTGATTTGACAAAAAATGAATCAGTTAGGTTCTTTGATATGCTGAATCTAAAAATGTACTTAGATTCTTGATTATTGGCCCAGTTTTCAAGTTGGTCCAAATCGGGGTCCAAAATTAAACTTTGTTTGATTTCATCAAAAATTGAATAAATGGGGTTCTTTGATATTCCAAATCTAACTGTGTATGTAGATTCTTCATTTTTGGTCCTGTTTTCAAATTGGTCTACACTAAAGTCCAAAGGGTCCAAAATTAAACTTAGTCTGATTTTAACAAAAATTGAAATCTTGAAGTTCTTTGATATGCTGAATCCAAAAATGTACTTAGATTTTTTATTATGGGCCCAGTTTTCAAGTTGGTCCAAATCAGGATCTAAAATTATTATATTAAGTATTGTGTAATAGCAAGTCTTTTCAATTGCACAGTATTGCGCAATGGCAAGAAATATCTAATTGCACAATATTGTGAAATATCAAATTTTTTTTTAATTAGAGTTATCTTTCTTTGTCCAGAATAGTAAGCAAGAAATATCTAATTGCAAAATATTGTGCAATAGCAAGATTTTTTTTTAATTGGAGTTATCTTTCTTTGTCCAGAATCAACTTAAATCTTTGTTATATACAATATACAATGTATATTCATTTTTTACTACCAACTGATAAATTAAAATAATCTTTACCATTCAGTGATAACAAGCAGTTTTTTTACATCTTAATATTTTATGATGTATTTAAATGAGTAGTTATTGTTGCAAACTCCATTAGAAATTTTAATTGAGATTAGTTTTGGAATAAGGGAAAGGGGGATGTGATTAAAAAAATTGGGTTCAATTTTTCTCATTTGAAATTTCATAAATAAAAAAGAAAATTTCTTCAAACATTTTTTTGAGAGGATTAATATTCAACAGCATAGTGAATTGCTCTAAGAGAAACAAAAATTTTAAGTTCATTAGAACACATTCATTCTGTGTCAGAAACCTATGCTGTGTCAACTATTTAATCACAATCCAAATTTAGAGCTGAATCCAGCTTGAATGTTGTGTCCATACTTGCCCTAACCGTTCAGGGTTCAACCTCTGCGGTCGTATAAAGCTACGCCCTGCGGAGCATCTGGTTGATTTTTGTTTCGCATTTCATTTATTTTCACTCCTTTTTTAAGTATAAAATTTACAGTAAATATGAATCATCCTGAAAGTGTTAAACTTTGATATTTCCTAATAAATATATATCAAGAAATTTAGAAAAGCACAATATTAAATCTCTGTAAACCATCCTATAGGGCTTACCTCAAAAAAGGTTTTCAGGAATATAAAGTTGGTTTTTCTCTTTGGCATTCATTTATATCTATTGTATAATTTATTTTTTTAGGAATATTCCACACCTATAGATATGTGGTCAGTAGGATGTATATTTGCAGAGTTTTTAATGATGAAAGCTTTATGGTCTGGGAAATCAGATATTGACCAACTCAATAGAATATTTAAGGTAAGTTTTAGATAGATATGAAGTATGCATGTAAATGTTTTTTTACCAAATAAGTGCCTTTGTATACGAAAAAAAATATATCACAATTTGTTCATTGGATGTTAAAACATTGACTGAATAAGCATTTGTAGTCTGACATTTTTTTTTCCTTGAAAGATGAAGTCATGCATTGACAAATAAGAAATTTGTGATTCTCAAAAGGCACTTTTAAACTATTTGCACAA
Source organism: Mytilus edulis (assembly GCA_019925275.1). Taxonomy (NCBI): domain Eukaryota; kingdom Metazoa; phylum Mollusca; class Bivalvia; order Mytilida; family Mytilidae; genus Mytilus; species Mytilus edulis. The sequence continues at coordinate 24,780,216 of CM034359.1, read as the reverse complement.
AATGCACCTAACAACATTGTTTCAGATGGAAGACAGTACCTGCTAGCTTATAAAACCGCAACATGTTCTTTATAGTTGTATACTTGTTCCGGACCATATGAGTATTTGGACCATACGCGTATGGTCATGACCATATGCGTATACTCATATGGTCCGACCATACGCGTATGGTCCGACCGTACGCGTATGGTCGGACCATATGAGTATAATACTCGTTTGGTTATTAACGGGCCGGACCATATGAGTATTTGGACCATATAGGTAACTATATTTATTTTTCCAAATTACATTATAAACGTTTCAATAATACAAGAACTTTATCTAAAAAAAACAGTGATGGTTTAAAACATGACAATTTTTTAATTTTATAATAAAAAAAACTACGTAAAAATTTAATATTGATGCCATAGTTAGTTTTCATCGCTAGTTACATTAGTGCATGTAGGCTTGGATGACATTCACTTCCACACGGTATCATAGCTTTTTTGCATTTGCAAGTTTTGTGCACGATCTTTTTCATTTACACATTTTGTTTGCGAGTGAAAAACAAGCCTTTTTTGCAGCTGCGTACAGTGATACCGAGGTCTTTGGCAATTCTGATGTCTACAGTGTTTTTAAGAAGCTCTAGATCTCAAATATCGTAAAATGGTTGACTGCAATACACCATCTTCACAACACAACTTATATAAACTAATAGTATGCTACTTTCCAGTGACTTCTTATGTAACAGTTCATTAAGAAATTTTTGGAATTTAATTTTTTAGTCGACATATTGCCATTTACTCGTAATAACAAATCGGTTATGACCATCGGTAATGACCATCGGTATAAAATGTGTTTACTTTAAATTTGACAATTAAGTAAAATTAACAATGTGAAACTTCTTATTTTTATTTAGCTTATCTTTTTATTATAATATAACGATAAAATTACCTATATGATAGCGTCTTTTGAATGAACGGTCATACCATATGAAGAGTTAAGAAGTATTAAAAGTAAACTGTAACAGAGTGTTAATTACCCCGACCATATGAGTATATACCCATATGGTCATGACCATACGCGTATGGTCCAAATACTCATATGGTCCGGAACATACTCACAATTCTGGCTGAACAACTTAATCAAAACTGCCTTAAAATGATATTAATAAAAAAATGTCCTATAATCATCTGATAAAAAGCAGAAAACTGCTGAAATATTTCACAACTCTTTTATAGCACTATCCAATATGCATTAAATGTGCTATAGTTAGCACTTTTAAGAAAACTCTCAGAAAACTATTTTTGTGCTAAAAAATTGGCCAGAAGAGCTAAAGACCTAAAGCAATAGATTTAAATTCAGTCACATTTTACATAATGCCTTTTTTCAGGATTTAGGGACACCTAGTGAAAAGATATGGCCAGGCTACAATGAACTTCCTGCGATAAAGAAGTTGTCATTTGGAAGTTTTGCTGACCATCCGTATAATACACTAAGACAGAAATTTGGATCTTACCTGTCTGATGCTGGTTTTAATTTACTCAATAGGTCAGTATATTTCTGAGAAGCATTTTGGTGTAAAAACAGTTTAAATTTTCAAACATAGTAATACATATTTATTTTAATCTTTTACTGATTTAGAATTTTAGGTAAAAAAATAGATAAATCAAATATATCAGGGATTTAAAACAATTAAAACCAAATTATTTTCTTCCCTATCAATTTTTAATAGAATAATCCTAGGTAAGAAAATCTTCAGGAAAAAAGCATGCTGAAACTTTGGGTTAGGTGAATAAAAATCTGTACAGGTAGAATCAAGGTATATTTAAATCTAACAATACCAACTGGTCAATTTAAATGTCCCTATTGTGTTGACAATTTTAAAAACAGGTTGAGCTATAGGTAAAATTTTACCATAACACCTACAAGCAACTCACTGTAAACTGATCATCAAATTTTGTAAAATAAGGAATATTTTTTATTTTCTAATTTATTAGAAAAAAAGAAAATACAGATTAGTGGTGTAGTTTAAATGGCACATTGTCAAACAAAGCACTTTCAGGTTGCACTAATATCATTACAATTTTGAAATTAGAAACTTCTGCCTCATTATGGTGAAGTTTGGTTCCTCAAATTGATGAGCAATGATAAAAATCACCCAAGCACTATAAAAAAATACTGTCACTTGACTGTAGATTCATTTATTGGGAACCAATTTTCATGGATTGCTGTAAACTTGTCTTTTTTCTGGATATATGACTTCCATAGATTTGCCAAAGTCTCCATACAACCTGATATAAAATTTGTAACTTGTTGAACATTTAAATTCATGGTTCACCCTGGACCCACAAAAACCATGAAATTTGATATCCAAAGATTCAGATACTGTGGATTCATTTATTTTCGTGGGTATCAATTTTCGTGGATTAAGGAAAATATGTATTTTCGTGTGTATTTGATTTCGTGGTTTAGAAAATCTCTGCTTACAAAGTCTATAGTAAATATGAGATTTGTTGAAAATTTTAATTTGTGGTTCATCTGTTACCACGAAAACCACGAAAATTGGTATCCAACAAATAATAATGAATTCACAGTATAAGCCAAGGTTTTGTGTTAGAGACTGTACTTTGACCGATAATGGTTTACTTTTTTTTATAAATTGTGACTTGGATGAAGAGTTGTCTCATTTGCACTCATACCACATCTTCTTATATCTATAAACAATAAATTTAATTTATATCAATCCATTTCAGATTTCTGACATACAGTCCAACAAAAAGAATTACAGCAGAAGAGGCGATGAAGGTGGAATACTTCAAAGAATCCCCAGATCCTATAGACCCTTCAATGTTCCCAACATGGCCTGCTAAGAGTGAACAACCAAGGAAACATCAAAACTCACCTAAACCGCCATCTGGTGGCAAAGCTTACAACAAATTATTGGTAATTAAATACTTTGTGCTTACTGTAACAAGTCAAGATATAAGTTTTTATTATATTTCGTTTCCATTTAAAGCATTTAATTTATTTTGTTGATAATACTGCACCTATATGTATTAAGTTAATATGGTCTGATGTCACTTTAATAATATTTCACAGAAATGTTTGTTGAATTAAGTGCTAGAGGACATCTTGAACTTGCAGTGAAGTGCAAGATGAAAAACAATAACAATAGTTTAAACATATTTATTATACCCCCGCTTTAAAAAAGGGGGGGTATACTGTTTTACCTCTGTCTGTCCTTCCGTCAGTCAGTCCGTCCGTCCCATGAATGTTTTTTGTCGCATTTTTCTCAGGAACTACAATACAAGGATTTCTGAAATTTGGTTTCAAGGTTTATCTAAGTCAGCTATACCGTGTGATGCGTTTTCAGATTTATCACTTGACAACTTCCTGTTTACCGAACACTTGTATGATTTTACACATGATAGCCAAGTTGAAAATTTTCGTCACATTTTTCTCAGGAACTACAATGCAAGGATTTCTGAAATTTGGTTTCAGGATTTATATAAGTCAGCTATACCGTGTGATGCGTTTTCAGATTCATCACTCGACAACTTCCTGTTTACCGAACACTTGCATATTTTTACACTATTTAAATTATCCACTTGCGGCGGGGGTATCATCAGTGAGCAGTAGCTCACAGTTTCACTTGTTTATAGTGGATTGGGAAACAAGTTATTGAAACTTATGTGAATCCTTTTCCACTTTGCTGATGCAAGTGCTGTCTTGGAGTAACAACAATAAAAGAAACTGTTTCTTTGATTTGTGTAGTTCCAAGTGTCTCTTGGGATTTTGTTATGAATAAATACACTATAACCCTCCTTGTAGATTTATAAGTAAATTCAGAAATATTTTCAATTTTCTATTATTGCAGTTTATTAAACTTGACAAAATTTGAGATACAAATAGTGCTATTTGAATTTGACATGTTAGATTTTAGTTTTGCGAAACTCATCTTTGGAAAAAAACCATTGCACAACTTTATGAAATAAGAATTTTAATTTCAAGTATATAATAAAGCGTGAGGAATTATGTCATTTCCCCCAAAATTGCACAATTTCAACAGACATCGTTCGATTTTGATGCATTTCCTTCAAAATCTTTGGTTTTAGTGAATATCATTCGTGCATTTCAGAGCATCTTCACTTTTGGTTCCAAGTTGTTGGAAAAATATGAGGTTATATTGCACAAATTATTTGCCAAATTGAATTCTTATAATTGACAATGAGCACTGCTGTTTTAAGTACCAACTGTTCAAACATTATTTCTAGTTCATCCTTCACAATGACAAACACTAGGACACCTGATGAATGTTAATAGTGTAGGGATACAAGTGATCCACTCTGCCCTCTATCTGCAGGTGAATGACGTCATAATAAAGGCCAACATAATTGATGATTTTTTCCGGTGAAGACACAACTCAAAAGTAGTCTATAATTAAACAAGGTGTTTTGTAATGACAACAGCTTCAAATATTTTTTTTGTATTTTTTTCAGGGTGACGATGATGACAATATAGGATTCCATTTAACCAATGCTTCTAGCGGTGTGTCAGCAGTCGGACCTGGATTTGCTCTCAAATTCTGAAGACACAGATCACATATATCATTAGAAAATTATATAAGACATTCTTAAGAAGTTCTCTAGTGACCAGCAATTTGAAAAAAATTCTTGACACAGTGCTTGTTTTTGATGCTAAATATTTTAGATCATGAAATAACAATTAGTGGTAATACTGATTCTTCAAATAATTTATGAACTGTTGAAACAAATTGGATTTCTTAAAACCTGAGTTGTGTTCGAATTGTTGTTAGAGATTGAAGTCTCTGCATTGTATATAAAAATCATATTTAATAAAAAATGAAAATAATTTTAAATGGATCATACATTATTTACAAATGATTTATATCAGGTAGGGATAGTGATGATACTGTAACCCGTTTTGTTTCATATAGGGCAACAACTAAATTATTGATGTCATGGTGGAAATTTGAAAATGAGGCTAAAGAGTATAGACCCAATTTTATACTCCAATTTGATAAATATAAAGTGATGTGGTATGATTGTGGAAAAGACAATTACCAGTATCCAAGTTTTCTAAATGAAGTGGATGAAGGCAAAAATGGGCCATACAGTTGACTGTTATGGAATAACTGTTTCACAAATGATATCGGATATGTTCCTTACGTCGTAACTACAGTCCCCTTCCCTTTCATTAATGTGACCTACCGAATTAATACTATTTACCAGATTTCTTATCACATAAGCAACATGACGGGTGCGACATGTGGAGCAGGATCTGCTTACCCTTCCGGAGCACCTGAAATCACCCCTAGTTTTTTTTGGGGTTCGTGTTGTTTATTCTTTAGTTTTCTATGTTGTGTCATGTGTGCTGTTTTTTGTTTGTCTTTTTCATTTTTATACGACCGCAAATTTTGAAAAAATTTTCGTCGTATATTGCTATCACGTTGGCGTCTGCGTCGTCGTCGTCGTCGTCGTCGTCCGGCGTCCGAATACTTTTAGTTTTCGCACTCTAACTTTAGTAAAAGTGAATAGAAATCTATGAAATTTTAACACAAGGTTTATGACCATAAAAGGAAGGTTGGTATTGATTTTGGGAGTTTTGGTCCCAACATTTTAGGAATAAGGGCCAAAAAGGGCCCAAATAAGCATTTTCTTGGTTTTCGCACCATAACTTTAGTTTAAGTTAATAGAAATCTATGAAATTTTGACACAAGGTTTATGACCACAAAAGAAAGATTGGGATTGATTTTGGGAGTTTTGGTTTCAATAGTTTAGGAATAAGGGGCCAATAAAGGGCCCAAATAAGCATTTTTCTTGGTTTTTGCACAATAACCTTAGGTTAAGTAAATGGAAATCTATGAAATTTAAACACAATGTTTATGACCACAAAAGGAAGGTTGGTATTTATTTTGGGAGTTTAGGACCCAACAGATTAGGAATTAGGGGCCAAAAAGGGACCCAAATAAGCATTTTTCTTGGTTTTCGCACTATAATGTTAGTATAAGTAAATACAAATCTATGAAATTTAAACACAAGGCTTATGACCATAAAAGGAAGGTTGGTATTGATTTTGGGAGTTTTGGTCCCAACAGTTTAGGAAAAAGGGGCCCAAAGGGTCCAAAATTAAACTTTGTTTGATTTCATCAAAATTGAATAATTGGGGTTCTTTGATATGCCGAATCTAACTGTATATGTAGATTCTCAACTTTTGGTCCCGTTTTCAAATTGGTCTACATTAAGGTCCAAAGGGTCCAAAATTAAACTTAGTTTGATTTTGACAAAAAATGAATCGGTTGGGTTCTTTGATATGTTGAATCTAAAAATGTACTTAGATTCTTGATTATTGAAGTTTTTTTGGTCCAGTTTTCAAATTGGTCTACATTAAGGTCCAAAGGGTCCAAAATTAAACTTTGTTTGATTTCATCAAAAATTGAATCCTTGGGGTTCTTTGATATGCCAAATCTAACTGTGTATGTAGATTCTTCATTTTTGGTCCTGTTTTCAAATTTCAAATTCTACATTAAAGTCCAAAGGGTCCAAAATTAAACTAAGTTTGATTTTAACAAAAATTGAATTCTTGGGCCTCTTTGATATGCTGAATCTAAACATGTACTTAGATTTTTGATTATGGGCCCAGTTTTCAAGTTGGTCCAAATCAGGATCTAAAATTATTATATTAAGTATTGTGCAATAGCAAGTCTTTTCAATTGCACAGTATTGTGCAATGGCAAGAAATATCTAATTGCACAATATTGTGAAATAGCAAATTTTTTTTTAATTAGAGTTATCTTTCTTTGTCCAGAATAGTAAGCAAGAAATATCCTATTTGTGCAATAGCAAGAATTTTTTTTAATTGGAGTTATCTTTCTTTGTCCAGAATCAACTTAAATCTTTGTTATATACAATATACAATGTATATACACTTTTTACTACCAACTGATAAATTTAAATAATCTTTACCATTCAGTGATAACAAGCAGTTTTTTTACATCTTAATATTTTATGATGTATTTAAATGAGTAGTTATTGTTGCAAACTCCATTAGAAATTTGAATTGATATCAGTTTTGAAAAAGGGAAACGGGGATGTGAAAAAAAAGGGGGGGGGGGGGGTTAAATTTTTCTCATTTCAGATTTCATAAATAAAAAGAAAATTTCTTCAAACATTTTTTTGAGAGGATTAATATTCAACAGCATAGTGATTTGCTCAAAGGCAAAAAAAACCTTTTAAGTTCATTAGACCACATTCATTCTGTGTCAGAAACCTATGCTGTGTCAACTATTTAATTTTAGATTTAAAAAGTTTGAAGAAGAAATCTTTAATTGATTTGTAAAATCTTGGCATTTGTTTTGTGTAAAAAAAAACCATGTAATGTCAAAAATTTGATCACAATCCAAATTCAGAGCTGTATCATGCTTGAATGTTTTGTCCATACTTGCCCCAACTGTTCAGGGTTCGACCTCTGCGGTCGTATAAAGCTGCGCCCTGCGGAGCACCTGGTTAGCCATAGCGATGTCAGTTTGTTTTAGATTTATGAGTTTGACTGTCCCTTTGGTATCTTTCGTCCCTCTTTTCTATAAGTTCATATTGGAAAAGAAAGCAAAATATGATTTTCCAAAGGTTTTAACCCTGTATGGAATCATTGCTGTCATGTACAAGGCTTTCAATAAGTTTTAAAGTAATTGAGGTGACCAGATACTTATTTATTACACACATATGTATTTTGAAGTAAAATGCAAATATCAGAAATCGGTAGTTGAAATCCTTTGCCTGCCCTTCTTGGTAGCTGTGCAGTCTGATCAACACCAAGTATCCCACAAATCTTTTCTACTCCATCTAAAGCTAATTACCGGCACAAGTCTGATATCAGACAGGTCTGAGAGAGATCAATAAAAAAAACTTTGAATAGAGAAATCTAGAGTTTTTGAAACTGCTTAGAGATAAACTGAGATTTGATAGATCAGGCGTGTAGTATGATTGGAGAATTGAAGAATATTGAAAGATAAGACTGCATTTGCAGCATTAAGTTTTATTCCAATTATAATAAAATGAGATTTTTTGGTTCAAAGTACCTTAAATACATACTATATGTACTTTATCCCTTCAAAAGGTGAGATTTATTTGGTCAATAGATAAAAACATGCAAGATTTTTTGGTGTCTGATACTTCCTTTGAAGTTAGAGCTATTAGCTTAAAAAAAAATAGAAATTGACCACTCTGAAACAAGGATTAGCTCTCCAGTGACAAATTGAAAGTATATTCAGGACAAGCACATGTTAATATATGAATATGAATCCTGCTTTGTACCAGACTAACATGCTGAGATGTGTTCTTGTCGAGCCTTCGACTTTTGTCAAAAAAGTGAGGCATAGCGATCCTTCATTCGTCATAGTCGTTGTCATCCACAAATATTCATTCTGTGGTTAAAGTTTTGGAATTTTAATAACTTTCTTAAACTATCCTGGATTTCTACCAAATTTGGACAGAAGCTTGTTTATGATCATAAGAAAGTATTAAGAAGTAAATTTTGCCCAAAAAAATACTGTTTTTCTGTATTTTTCTAATAAATGAACAGAAAAAAATTACGTTCACTCTGTGGTTTAAAGTTATCAAATAACTTTCTTTAACTATCCTGGATTTCTTCCAAACTTGGACAGAAGCTAGTTTATGATCAAAAGCTAGGATCTACAGGAAATTTTGTTAAAATTTTGTACCTGTTTATCCGTATTTTACTTATAAATGTACTTAGTTTTTCTTCCAGTGAACGTTGCATACAGTCTGCAGTTAAAAGTTTTTAAATCATTTATTAAATTCAAAAACTATCCTGGATTTTTATCAAACATGTACAGAAGCTTCTTGCATTCAAAAGATAGTATAGAGAGGATTATTTAATTTAATTTTATCCTCATTTTTGTTGAGCATGCGATTTAAAACAGCAAAAATAGGCGAAGCACTGGGTTCCTTGGAACCCTGCTACATTTAGTCGAGGGTGGTATGGCAGATATCATTTATTAATTGAAGCAACAGTTATCTCCTATTGGCTTGCTGTAAGACATGAGTTACCTTATTGAAGGTTCCTTGCACCTTGATGATGGCAACATGTGGAGCAGGATATATTTACCTTGATATCCCCCCTAGTTTAGGGTTAAGATTGATGTTACTCAGTCTCAAGTTTTTTACGATGAACTATGTACTGTGTACTGTGTACTGTTTGTTTCATATTTTAAATTTTTTGCCATTTTCAAATGAGGGGGGATAGGAGGGGTCCTGATCCCGAAATCCTGGACTTAAAAAAACAAAATCCAGAGGTCTGAATTTAAATAAAGTAAATCCCGAAATCTGAAAAAGAGGATTCCCAGATCCCGAAAGGGTCAATCCCGAAATCCCGAGCTTAAAAACACTTGATCCCGGAGTCCCCAAAAAAGGTCCTATCCCCTCTCAAATGTCCTTTTGGTATCTTTCACCTTTCTTTTGTGTGATTTAAGGGGGTAGACCTTGGTTCAGGGAGATAACTCTTTAAATCAGTTAAGCGTTTGTAAAAGTAAAGTTCATCAAAGCATTTACCTGAAACAGATTGAAAATAATCTATGTAACCTAGAAGCTTAGAATATATTTTTGATAATGGTTGACACAAACGTACTGATGATTTTAAGAGTTATTTCCCTTAACCTAGGTCTACCTCCTTAATTCAAATTGTTTCATGTGAATCTACCACCATATTCTATTGTTTTTTCATTTTTTATACGACCGCAAATTTTGAAAAAATTTTCGTCGTATATTGCTATCACGTTGGCGTCTGCGTCGTCGTCGTCGTCGTCCGGCGTCCGAATACTTTTAGTTTTCGCACTCTAACTTTAGTAAAAGTGAATAGAAATCTATGAAATTTTAACACAAGGTTTATGACCATAAAAGGAAGGTTGGTATTGATTTTGGGAGTTTTGGTCCCAACATTTTAGGAATAAGGGGCCAAAAAGGGCCCAAATAAGCATTTTCTTGGTTTTCGCACCATAACTTTAGTTTAAGTTAATAGAAATCTATGAAATTTTGACACAAGGTTTATGACCACAAAAGAAAGATTGGGATTGATTTTGGGAGTTTTGGTTTCAATAGTTTAGGAATAAGGGGCCAATAAAGGGCCCAAATAAGCATTTTTCTTGGTTTTTGCACAATAACCTTAGGTTAAGTAAATGGAAATCTATGAAATTTAAACACAATGTTTATGACCACAAAAGGAAGGTTGGTATTTATTTTGGGAGTTTAGGACCCAACAGATTAGGAATTAGGGGCCAAAAAGGGACCCAAATAAGCATTTTTCTTGGTTTTCGCACTATAATGTTAGTATAAGTAAATACAAATCTATGAAATTTAAACACAAGGCTTATGACCATAAAAGGAAGGTTGGTATTGATTTTGGGAGTTTTGGTCCCAACAGTTTAGGAAAAAGGGGCCCAAAGGGTCCAAAATTAAACTTTGTTTGATTTCATCAAAATTGAATAATTGGGGTTCTTTGATATGCCGAATCTAACTGTATATGTAGATTCTCAACTTTTGGTCCCGTTTTCAAATTGGTCTACATTAAGGTCCAAAGGGTCCAAAATTAAACTTAGTTTGATTTTGACAAAAAATGAATCGGTTGGGTTCTTTGATATGTTGAATCTAAAAATGTAATTAGATTCTTGATTATTGAAGTTTTTTTGGTCCCGTTTCAAATTGGTCTACATTAAGGTCCAAAGGGTCCAAAATTAAACTTTGTTTGATTTCATCAAAAATTGAATCCTTGGGGTTCTTTGATATGCCAAATCTAACTGTGTATGTAGATTCTTCATTTTTGGTCCTGTTTTCAAATTTCAAATTCTACATTAAAGTCCAAAGGGTCCAAAATTAAACTAAGTTTGATTTTAACAAAAATTGAATTCTTGGGCCTCTTTGATATGCTGAATCTAAACATGTACTTAGATTTTTGATTATGGGCCCAGTTTTCAAGTTGGTCCAAATCAGGATCTAAAATTATTATATTAAGTATTGTGCAATTGCAAGTCTTTTCAATTGCACAGTATTGTGCAATGGCAAGAAATATCTAATTGCACAATATTGTGAAATAGCAAATTTTTTTTTAATTAGAGTTATCTTTCTTTGTCCAGAATAGTAAGCAAGAAATATCCTATTTGTGCAATAGCAAGAATTTTTTTTAATTGGAGTTATCTTTCTTTGTCCAGAATCAACTTAAATCTTTGTTATATACAATATACAATGTATATACACTTTTTACTACCAACTGATAAATTTAAATAATCTTTACCATTCAGTGATAACAAGCAGTTTTTTTACATCTTAATATTTTATGATGTATTTAAATGAGTAGTTATTGTTGCAAACTCCATTAGAAATTTGAATTGATATCAGTTTTGAAAAAGGGAAACGGGGATGTGAAAAAAAAGGGCGGGGGGTTAAATTTTTCTCATTTCAGATTTCATAAATAAAAAGAAAAATTTTTTCAAACATTTTTTTGAGAGGATTAATATTCAACAGCATAGTGATTTGCTCAAAGGCAAAAAAAAACTTTTAAGTTCATTAGACCACATTCATTCTGTGTCAGAAACCTATGCTGTGTCAACTATTTAATTTTAGATTTAAAAAGTTTGAAGAAGAAATCTTTAATTGATTTGTAAAATCTTGGCATTTGTTTTGTGTAAAAAAAAACCATGTAATGTCAAAAATTTGATCACAATCCAAATTCAGAGCTGTATCATGCTTGAATGTTTTGTCCATACTTGCCCTAACTGTTCAGGGTTCGACCTCTGCGGTCGTATAAAGCTGCACCCTGCGGAGCACCTGGTTTTTTATTAAACTTGATATATCTTTAATAAAATTGAGAATGGAAATGGGGAATGTGTCAAAGAGACAACAACACGACCAAATAAAAAACAACAGCAGAGGGTCACCAACAGGTCTTCAATGTAGCGAGAAATTCCCGCACCCAGAGGCGTCCTTCAGCTGGCCCTAAACAAATATATACTAGTCCAGTGATAATGAACGCCATACTAATTTCCAAATTGTAATGCATGTTTATTCAATTGCATTCTCTCAATAAAATAATGAAGAACTAAATAGCAATTTAAAAAGATTTATTTAACAATGTTCTCATCACAGATATTCTTAAATAAATAATAATAAATATATTTAAAATAGACTTTAAAAGGAAGCTTCTCTTTGGTGCACTATTGGTCTTGTATACATGCATTCATAAAATTCATAAATCTTATATGCTTGTAAAAAGTCCATTTGCATATTCAATTACTGATTTGATTCTAATACATACTTTTAGCACAAGTTGTTTCCCTTTGCAAATTGTTGACTGGTTTTACACTTCAGGATGTACTTAGGTGAGGTTTTGGAATTTGTGTTGGATGTTCAGACTCATTGGTGTTTTTCCATATAGTAGGTAAAAGTCTGAGTCAGCCTTTTCCCTGCCATATTTTAAAAAACAAATATCTCGAAAATGAGTTCCATGACCTATCAAAATATTTAGCTTATTTTTTTCCTTAACTATGCTCTTCTCGTTTAATTTTCAAGCAAAAATAACTGTTAATTTGGAAAGTTTTTAGCTAAACAAATGATTGCATGAAATGAAGATTTGTAAAACTAAGAATATGCACAGATGAATTTTGGCATTTCCAGTAGCTCACCATTGTCAACGAAAATGTATGTCCTTTCTAAGGGAAGCATCTCTTTAAAAAATTAATTTCTTATTATAGTCAATTACGGAACTGTTAAAAAGACTATAAATGTAAGGGTTTGGTCACCGTGTTTTATTTAGATTTATTTTTGTATCTCAAGTTTGTTATTTGTATGTATTAAAGACCACATGGACGCCAAAAGAGCACCTTCCTTTTAAATCAGTTTGTTTTCTATCTTAACAATAGTATGAATAACAAGACTTCCATCATTGCAT